>PVJH01009477.1:0-78921 GCA_004026705.1 Nesogale talazaci
CACAGAGGCATTGTGTCAAGAATAATTGATTGACTATCCAACTTTCTAAGGGGATAGCATATGATCAAGAAGTGCTCAAACTGAAGAAATTCAAGCAGTACTGATGAAAACACTGACAAAAACTAAGGTTGCAGGGATTGATGGAACAGTAACGCTGGAAGTACTTGTTCATATATGTCATCTAAGATATGGCTATCTGATCAACTGAATGGAAGAGACTCATATTGCTGTCTATTCTGAAAAAGTTAATATAATGCAGAAGTTAGGGGGAAATGACATTAATTTTACAAGTTATCAGAGTTCTGCTGAAAAAAATTGAAAAATGACTGTAACTGCAGAAACTGACAAACTATTCGAACTGAATTCTAAAGAGGACAATGGAATTAAAGGTATTAACATCTTGCCTGAAAGCCAACGTCTTGGGAAGATGCTTATATCTTACCAACCAGGTGAAGGAGCTTGCATGGATTATAACAAGTTGGAGGGACAACAAAGAATAGGTATTCCACAATACCTAATTCTGATAATATGAAACCTGCATGTGGCTCGAGGCAGTTCTTAAAAATGAAACAAGGGAGAACTACATTGTTCAAAATTAGAAAAAGATGTATAACACAGTTGATTTGAAAAGTTGGGCTATCTGGAGAAGAACCCGGACAGGACTGGAAGAAGATGCCATAACTCACAGCCTGCATTGTGCAGATGGCATAGCCTTGCTCAGCAATGAAGGCAAATCACAGTCGTTAATGAGGAATCATTATGGATTATACCTGAACATGACGAAAACAAAAACGCAACCTGTTTGAGAAGCAACAATATGATAGCTGGAAAAAGATTGAAGTTTTCAATGATTGTATTCTACTTCAATCAGTATTCAATATTCACGGATATAGCAGTCAAGGAATCAAACTATAGATTTGGGTAAATCTGATGCAGAAGAACTTGGAGAACTAAGCTGGAATACTGCTCAGGAGCTAGATTGCTAACATTTCATCTTGCTTATTTTGGCTTGGAAGACTTGTTTTTGTTAAGATTATCAGTACTACAGATTTAACATAGTATGCCTGTTATAATTCCAGCAGCGTTTTTTTGGTTGTTGTTTAAGTGTAAAAATTGGATTGGGGGGAGGGGGGAGGGGGAGTGGGTACAGCGACAAAAAATTGGATCCTAAAATTCATACGAAATTATTAAGAGCCTTAAATAGTCAAAACAATTTTGAATAAAAGGAAATTTGGAACACTTACACTACCTGATTTAAAAACTTGTCAGAAAGCTACAGTAATCAAAACAACGTTGTGTGGGCATAAGGATCGTCATAAAGACTCCCCGAAATAGAATTGAAAGTACTAAAACAAATACCTGCATCTTCGACTAGTTAATTTTTTAAAAAAGTGTCAAGTTCATGCATTGTTTATTCAACAAGTGATTCTGGGATAAGTGAATTTCCCAGAGTATAGCTTCATTTTTCTCCCACAGCGGCTGAAGGGGTTGATCTGCTGAACTTTCTGTTATAGCAGCCCGATTTTTACCTCAGTGCTCCATTACTATTCCTTCTATCAAACTGTGGCAGTTTCCGAAACCACCTGAGCTGACCTGGCTGCCTTGAATACAACTGGCACTGCAGGTCCTCTTGGAAGCCACTGCTTTGATTGGATCCTGCACTCTGGATTATAGTGGTGAATTCAAGACTCATTCCCGGCCCCAGTACATCCCATAAACTCTGTTTCAGCAGATTCAAGCTTTCTGGAAAAGTCAGGTCTTCGTGCAACTCTTTTGGCACCCACTTGACCTGCTAATATCAAGCTGCTCATGTAAAATTATAAATGTTGAGATAGCTAGGCTCTCCTGGGGCTGAGGGAACAATGGAGTTTCTTGACCCCCCTTGGAGCTCAGGCTACCCCCCACCACCCCCCCCCCCCCCCCCCCCCCCCCCCCCCCCCCCCACTTGACTTCCACCAGGAAAAGCTGTCCCTTCTGCTACTGCCTTCTTCGGGTGGAGGGCCCAGCAGGGTCCCGCCTGCCTCTGTGGCCACAGTTCCTCCTGCCGCTGAACAAGTCAGGAGTGAGTTGTGACCCCTTCTACCTGATGCGGGAACTTCCCAAAACACAGAGCTGACAGGCAGCACCAACATGATCACACATTACAACCTGGTACACATTTATAATACCGTGGAAAGAAGAAGTTCAGTAACTTCCTGCCTGACCTGCCAGGAATGATTGATCTGCCTGGTTCCCATAATAACAGCAGCCTCAGCTTCCTCATTGAAAAGCCCCCTATTCTTGGTGGCTCTTTTAATCCTATCACAGGGACCATGCTGGCTGACTTCTGTCTCCATCCTGACCCATTGCCAGAGCAGTGTCTGATGAATATCAACCTCCTAAGAAGAATCAGAACAAGCACAATCAGAGCTGAACCCTCAGAGACCCCATCTGATTCAGATCACAAAAAGAAGAAAAAGAGGAGGATCCTGAACAGAAAAGAAAGAAGAAAGAGATGAAGAAAAAGAAGAACTGACACAGTCAAGACCACTCAGGTATGGGCAATTTCCAGGCCAACAGCAGCAACAGCCTCTGCTAATAGGACTGCTGGACTGTGTAGAGGCATTTCCTGCTGTATCGAACCTGCTGCCAGAAGCTGCCACCACCCGAGAGCTCCACTCTTGGCTGAGGTCAAGGCAAGTCCCTTCTGGCCTCAGCATAACTTCCGCAGAAAAGGGACATGCTTCTGTGAAGCTCACATTGTTGGCTTTCTTGTGGCCAACTCTTCCTCTCCCAGGAAGTTTTCATTCCATCTCTTCTGTACAGTTTATGGAGGCTGGGGTTTGTTCCTGTTTATTAAAAAGGTTTTTCTTAGAGGCAAAAAAAAATTATTTAAACAGTTGGAAATGTTGAACCATGTGAGATTGCAGCTTCAGTAATAAGAACACATTAGTGATAATTCCCTATGACATTCTACCAGTTTGTATACTTCAGTTTCTGCATTCATAAAAGTTGATGATCTTCTCTTTCTTTCTTGGAAATCTTCCAATATTCTTAAAATGTCTGATCCATCCCCAGAGAGTTGTTTTAGGTGGGGCAGCATATCTGTAAACTTTTGTTGCAAAGCTGCAGTGACTTGGAAAGAAATCCAAATGAGTTTTGATTAAAAAGATGTTAGCTCTGGCCTAAAAAAAAAAAAAAAGTAGTGTGATTTTAATGTACATACATGAGACTATGACAAGTGTATTACTAAGAAAACTTGTCTGTAACCACCCAGTGATGCAGGCATATTTAAAATGTCTTTTTTTGGGAATAAACCTGTGCGTGTGGAACCCTAGTAGTAGTATATTTAGACTAATGTCTTATGTAGAAATAGATTACCAGGGCATGGTGGAAGGACGCAATGAGGAGAGAGAATTGTTTCATATGAGTGATTGAGCGGGGATGGCTAAGTTTTGCCACTCAAGACAGAAGATATGTTGGTGTGCCCTTCTTCAGAACAAAGAGGGAGGAGGAAGCCAAAGAAGAAACTCGTCTATAGGAGTGATGGTCTGCATCACTGTTTCCCAAAGTGGGTGACACTGCTCCCAGGGCAGTGCTAGAATGAGTCAGGGGAGCTGCAAGAGCAGATGCTTATACATTATCTTGGATTATAGGGTATATTTTTAAAGTTAATTGCTGAGCCTAGGGGACTGAGTATTTTTTTTTTCTGAAAAGGGGGTGGTAGGCCAATTAGATAAGGTAACCTGTGGTCTACATGAACCACAGCCTTCCCTTTTTTGGGACCAAAATTATATGGTGCTTGATCCAATCAGGGAAAATATAGATGATATTGGGTAGAATGGGAGAAAAAAAAACTGTAGGGAAAAAAATCAATTAAAAAAAATATTGGGGGGCTAAGCCCCGGTGGCGTAGTGGTTGTGCACGGGACTGCGGCCCACTGGGACGGAGGTTCAATTCCAGCAGTGGGGCTGGGCCTCCTATTCCCACCACCGGAGAGCAGTGATGCCTCCTCCCCCCCAAAAAATATTGGGCCTGTAGGCATAAGAGAACTATTACCTCTTGGATACCTTGGATCTCTTTTAAACTTGGAACCCAAACCATTCTTAAAATTACCTTTTGGCCAAATGAAAAAAAAAATTTCATCTGTGCTATGCTTATCACTCACCATTTATACCTAGCCCAAAGTTATAAGAGGGTGGGCTGAGGGTGGTGGTGGGAGAAGACCTATGTGCAACAGGACAGAACACTGCCTGGTCCTGTGCCATTCTCAAAAGTGCTCCATTATGGCAGCCACACTGTCATTCCATTTCCTTGAGGACCAAGCATGCTGTGCTTCTGTAAGGACTGATCTCTCCTGACAATATGTCCAAAGTGTGTAAGAAGAAGACCTCCCAATCTTTTCTCTGAAGAGCACTCTGGCCTTACTTCTTCCATGACAGCTGGCTCGCTTTAACCTTTTCTTTTGCAGCACCACAATTCAAGGGCATTGAATTATTTTTCAATCTTCTTTATTCAGTGACCAATTTTCTTTTTTTTTTTATTTTAAGAAACATATTATTGGGGACTAGTACAGCTCTTAACACAGTCCATACATCCGTCCATTATGTCGAGCACATATGTACATTTGTTGCCATCATCATTCTCAAAACGTTTGCTTGTGTTTTCTACTTGAGCCCTTGCTATCAGCTCATTTTTCCTCTCCCTCCCCACTGAACCCTTGATAATATATAAATCATTACTATTTTTTCATGTCTTACACCCTCCCTTCTCTTTTCTGCTGTCTGTCCCTCAGGGAGGGGGGGGTTATAGGGAGATCCTGTCATCAGTTCCACCTTTCTGCCCCAGCTTTCCTCCACCTTCCAATATCGCCACTTTCACCATTGATCCTGAGGGGTTCATTTGCCCTGGACTCCCTATGTTTCCCGTTCCTGTCTGTACGAGTGTACAGGGTGCAGGGTAGCAATGATGAAACATACAGGTTTCCTCTAGTTCTTTAATGTCGTGCCCCACCCGCTCCCCATCATGATCCCAACTCTACCTCACAAATTTGGCTAGACCAGAGACCAGTTTTCCCATGCATATGCTGTAGTGGAAGTTACCATGGCTTGGATCAGGTTCACCTTGGTCCTCAAAGCAGCAGCCTTCCTTTTCAACACTTTAAATTACAGGTCTTGTGCAGCAGATTTACCCAGTGCAAGGCATCTTTTGATCTCGTGACTGCTGCTTCTATGAGCATTGATTGTGGAGCCAAGCAAGACAAAGTCCTTGACAACTTCAAGCTTCCCTCCATTTTTCATGATGTTACTCGTTGGGCCAGTTGTGAGGCTTTGGGTCTTCTTTACCTTGAGTTTTAATCCATACTGAAGGCGGCAACTTTTGATGTTCATCAGCAAGTGCTTCAGGTCCTTCTCACTGTCAGCAAGCAAGGTTGAAAGTAAGTTTTCCTCCCACCCTGATGCCGCATTCTTCTTCATGTGATCCAGCTTCTCTGATGATTTGATTGAATAGGTTTGGTGAGCCAATACAACCCTGCTGCACACTTTTCATGATTTAAAACCACACAGTCGACCCGTGTTCTGTTTGCCTATCTTCTACCCTCAGGTAATTACTGCTTTCATTATTGTTCCTAAGGGGTTTTATCTGCCCTGCATTCTTCCTGTCAAGAGCGCTACCCTCCCCCACCACCCAAAAAAGAGGATTTTCTGAAGGATCAATGAATGTGGGGAGTCTGCAAATGGGTTATGAGGGTTTTTTTTAATCCCCTCATTTCTTTTTTTTTTTAATTAATTTTTTTTCTTTTTTTAAAATAAGATCATTTTATTTGGGGCTTGTACATAGTTTTTCACAATACATAGATACATGTATATTGTGCCAAGCACGTTCGCATGCCTGCTGCCGTTATCACTATCTGTACCAGTGTACATGTTCCAGTCATGAACTGGGTCATGCTAGTAGTATGGGGAAGAAGCATTCAGGAACTAGAGTAATGTTGTGTTTCATCGGTACTGTACTGAACTCTGGCTAGCTCATCCCTTCCTTGCGACCCTTCTGTGAGGGAGTGACCATTTGTTCACAGATGGGTTTTGGGTCTCCCCTCCAACCCCCATTGATAAAATTGTTTGTTTTGGGTCTTCTGATACTGATCCCATCAACACCTCATGATAGCACAGGCTGGTAGGCTTTGTTGCATCTTTGCTAGATGGTCACTTATTTAACTTAAGCCTTTAAGACCCCAGACACTTTATGTTTTGATAGCCAGGCACCATCAGCTTTCTTCACATTTGCGTATGCATCATTTTGTCTTCAGTCATCACATGGGGAAGGTAAGCAGCACAGCATGTCAGAGTATTAGAACAAAGTGAGGGAGAACTTGAGTAGAGGCACATTGTCCATCTGCCACTTTAATATTTTAGCATATAAATATATACAAAGACCTGTATCCGTATTATTATATATTAATACATTTACATATATTTATGCCTTTGAATATCTTTTGTCTCTTAGTTCTTTCCTCTATTTCTTCTTACTTCCTTCCTGTCCCACTCTCATGTTTGACTTTCATTCAGCTCTCAGTAATGCCTCTCAGTTACATTGCACTTGACCAAACCCCATCAGGTGTTCTTCACCCTCCTCACCGTCAATTTTTGAGCTCCTATTATTCCCTTGTCCCTGGTTTGTTGGCTGCCGCCTCCCTTTCTCCCACCTGCTCCTGTCCCCTGTCTTCCCTATATAGCCATCATTCCCATTGTTTTCCCCTTGAGGTAGACATGAAAGAAAGGAAGAAGGAAGCAAGGAAAAATGGGAGGGGCTGAAAGTGTTTCTGACTTCTCTGCTGGCCCATTCTGGTCAAGTGTGATGACATGCCAACCGCGGCCTCTCTGAATCTGAAGTCTGTTTCTAGGATTCCTTGGGGACCTCTTTGCTCCTTGCTCATCTGTTGCTTCTCTGGTGTGTGTGTGTGTTGGGGTGTGTTAGTTTTTTATTGGTGTGTATGAGCGTGCATAATTTTATGGTGTGTGTCTACATTTCATTAACTCTTTAAATAGTGTTGGGCTTTGTTCTGGTGTATCGTTAAACCATGTGTGGATCAGTTCAGTCCTTTGATGACTTGGTTTTAGTCATACTTAGAGTGCTCAGGCTTTCTAAGACTCAGGGCCCACTTCCAAGTTATGCTCTTTTTGAGTTCTTGTGAGTGCTCTGTTTCCCAAGTGATTTTTCTATTCTAGCTGATGAAAACTCGAATAATTAAGAGTTTGGGCCTCAGTTAGCTCTACTAATTGTTTATCTTATAGTTCTCCAGCAGTTATGCTTGGCATGGACGTTTCTGCTAGCTCATTTTAATAAGATGTTTCTCGCTGCATTGAGTCCATATTCTGTCAGAGTGTCAAAGCGGGGTTATATGTAGATTTCTATAACTCTTCCTTGGTGTAGCCTCTCCTTTTTACCAAAGGCTGGACTTCTGTTTTAAGCTCTTCTTCACTTACTTGTTTGATTCTACATTTGTACTTTCAGTCGTGTCATACCCAAAGGGTTTGAGTTCGATTGTTGCACCACTGAGTACAACTGTACAATCGTACAAACTGTACAGTTGAGTCCGATTGAGGTGCCACTCAGTCGGTGCGCCATCTTATGCTCGAGAGCCCCTTGTTGCAGCCACTGTGTCTGTTGTTCCATCTCGATGAGGGCCTTCCTCTTTGACACAGCCTCTCTACTTTACCCAGCATTATGCCCTTCTCCAGGGACTGGTCTCTCCTGATAGCGTGTTCAACATACGTAAGAAGAAACGTCACCATCTTTTCCTGTAAGGAGCACACTACCCTTACTTCTTCCAAGGCAGACTTGTTTGTACCATATTCTTCTCCAGCACTACAGTTGAAATGCATCGATTGTTTCTCGGTCTTCCTTATGCAGTGCCTATTGATGTGCTCTGGGGTGATTGAAAATATCATGACTCAGGCCAGGTGACCGTTGTTCTCAAAGTAACATCCTTATTGTGCACAAGACTTCTCTAGTGTTGAAAAGCAAGGAAGTTACTTTTAGGTATGATTCATGCAGCATATATTGACTATACTTCACCCTAAAGTAAAATGTTTTCCTCTGTGTTTACAGTGTTGAAACTGCTAAGAGATGGCAGAAGAAGTGGTGGTAGTAGCCAAATTTGATTATGTGGCCCAACAAGAACAAGAATTGGACATCAAGAAGAATGAAAGATTATGGCTTCTGGATGATTCAAAGTCTTGGTGGCGAGTTCGAAATTCCATGAATAAAACAGGCTTTGTGCCTTCTAACTATGTGGAAAGGAAAAACAGTGCTCGGAAAGCATCTATTGTAAAAAACCTCAAGGATACATTAGGTAAGTTTTTGTATCCAAAACAAAACACAAGACCTTTTTCTTTTAACTTTGTGAATTGTGTGATGGTTTACAGACTTAGTTTTCTTTTCAGAAATTTGTACACCTTTTTTTTATGTCATTGATCACAGTTGCCACAATGTAACATAATTAATTCTACTTTCCCCTATTTTGTCTTCCGAATTTGTGTTATTGCACCTCTTATAGACCTTCACATTGTTTTATTTTGAGTCAAGTTCCAGATCTTCAGAGTGACTAAGATAACATAGCTTCAGGGGTTCCTTCAGTCTTTATCCAACCATTCTTCTGTCAGTTTGTTGTACTGTTGGGGCTTACGAGTTGTTGTGATGCTGAAAGTTATGTTGCCAGTATTTTAAATACCAGCCGAGTCACAGAAGATGAACTGGCTTCAGCGGAGCTTCCAGACTAAGAATAGACTGAAGAAAAAAATACTCTGAGTAACCGGGAACTGTTGTCAGATATAGTGCTGAAAGACAGAACAAGCTGCCCACTTAATGGGATTAATCATGGAAAATCCTTCTGAATAGCTGGGAAACATTGTGAGATACAGTGCTAGAAGATGTGCCCCTCACATTGAAAGGCACTCAAAATGTGATCGGGAAAGAGCTACTTCCTTAAAGTAAGAGCCATAATAATGTATATAGAGTAAAGCTTTGGGGACCTTTATTTGTTGCTGGGTCATGACTCAACAGGAGAAGAAACAGTCGGAAGCTCCATAAATAATTGGAACATGAAATGTTTGTAGTATAGTATCCTGGGGTTATGATAATGGGGGGAGGGTCATTAAGGAACTAGAGGAATGTTGTTTTGTTGGTGCTATACAGTTTCCTGGCTGACTCTTCCTTCCTTGTGACTCTTCTGTGAAGGAATGTCTGGTTGTCTACAGATGGACTTTGGGTCTCCACTCTGACACCTATTATTTGCATAGATATGATTGTTTGGGGTCTTCTGATACCTAAGGCTGTCAAGACTTTATGATCACACAGGCTGGTGTGCTTCTTCCATGTGGGCTTTGTTGCTCCCCTGCTAGATGGCTGCTGGTTTAACTTCAAACCTTTAAGACCCCAGACACTATCTTTTAATAGTTGGGTACCATCAGCTTAATTCACCGCATTTGTTTAGACACCCATTTTGTCTTCAGTGATCATGTTGTGAAGGTGAGCATCACAGAGTGTCAAATTATTACAACAAAGTGTTCCTGCATTAAGAAAGGACTTAAGTAGAGAAACAATGTCCCTCTTCTACTTAATGTTTAGCATATAAATATATGTACAAAACCTATATCCTTATCATTATATATTAACATATTTACATATATATGCATGCCTATATTTATACCTTTATAAACGCTTTTTGCTTCCAAGTTCTTTCCTCTATTTCCTTTTACTTTTCTTCTGTACCACTATCATGTTGACCTTCATTTGACTGCCAGTAATTAATTTAGACTACACTTCACTTGATCACACTCCACCAGGTTTTCTATGCCCGTCTCGCCATCGGTTTTAGATCTCTTGTTGTTCCCTTGTCACTGGATTTGTTGGTCCTCCCTCCCTTTTCCCCATCTCCTTCTCTCCCATGTCCCCCATGGAACTGTTATTTTCTCCTCAGGATCGTTTATCCTGCCTATGGAAATAGTGATACCATTAGGGTAGAGGAGCGGAGGGGAAGAAAGAGAATTGATTGCCTCCCACCTATCCCTACACCATGGGGGATGAGCAATTTAAACTTGGGTGAAGGGTGACAGCAGATGATATAAGATATAATAATAATAATAATTTAAAATTTATCAAGCAATCTTGAAGGTGGGAGGGTTAAATGAAGAGCTGCTACCAAGGGCTTAAGTAGAAAGGAAATGTTTTGAAAATGATGGCAATATAAGTATTAATGTGCTTGATACAATTGATGTTTGGACTGGTATTATAGCTGGAAGAGCCCCCAACAAAATGACTTATATAAAAAGAAAATGTATAGAATATAAATGTGAAAAATTTTGTCATAAAATATGGGGTGGGGAGCATAGTGGTTGAGTGCGGGACTGCGGCCCTCTGGCTTGGCGGTTCAAATCCAGCAGCAGCTCTCCAGGAACAACCCTGGGCCTCCCACTCCCACCAGGGGGCTGTGATGCCCACAAAAAAAATGGGATGGAACCCATAAAGATGGATATCCTAGGCATTAATGAACCAAAATGAACTAGTGTTGACCATTTTGAATCAAATATTTATGTGGTTTACTATGTTAGAAATGATGAAGAGTAGTGGTGGTGCATTCATTATAAAAAGAACATTTCAAGATATATCTTGGAGTACAATGAATGCTGTCTGTGCTAGGAAAGTATATATTTCTACACAGAGATCCAATTAATGTACCTTTTATTCAAATTTATGCACCAACCAATGAAGCTAGTAATAAATTGATGAATTCTCCCAGCTTCTTTATTCTTTAATTGATCAAACATGCAATCTAGAAGCATTGATAATTATTAGTAATTGGAATACAAAAGTTGTAAACAAAGAGACAACAAGAAAATTATGGCCTTGGTGACAGAAGACTTTTAAAAGCTGTAACATGACATTAAGAACATTGTATGTGAAGAAAGAAAAAGGTTATTAAAAAGGCAAAAAAGAAAGAAACGATGAAAGTGCGTTAGCAGAGATTGAAACTTTCTCCTGAATGTAGAGTACCTAAAGCAAATGGAAATGTAAGAGTGGAATAAAAAGGGCAACTCAAGAACTCAGTAAAGTATTAAAATGAATTGTGTAAAGACTTGGAGTTCCCCAAGGGGAAGAACATGATTAGCATTTTTCAAGCTGAAGGAACTGAAGGAAATATTTAATCCCTGAGTTGCAGTATTGAATGATTATTTGGGCAAAATAGTGAACAACACAGGAAGCATCAAAAGATGGAAGGCGACATATGCAGTCACTGAACCAAAAGAATTGGTCAGCATTTAACTGTTTCAAGAGGTTGCATATGAAGAAGTCCAAGCTGTACTAGAGGCATTAGACAAAAGCAAGACTCTGGGAATTTTTTGAATTCTTATTGAAGTAGCTATTAGGTCTGCTGACTGGGAAAGTCCTTATTTGTACCCATTCCATAGAAAGATGTAGAAACTATAAAACAGTATCATTACTATCACATGCAAGTTAGATTTTGCTGAAAATAATTCCAAAACAGCAGTAAGTACATTGACTGGAAGCTTCTAAAACTTCAAGCTGGATTCACAAGAGGACGTGGCACAAGGGAAGACCCGCCATAGATGAAGTGACACACTGGCTGCAGTGGTGTTTTCAGACATAGCTGCTGTGTGGATGGTGCAGCACTAGGCAGTGTTTCGTTTGGTTGTGCATAGGGTCTCAGAGTTGGAACTGATGAGATGACACTTAACAACATCCAACCAATAAGGCTGGCCTTTTTTTTTTTTTTTTTTTAATGCTCTTGGGTTCTGTTCCACATATTTTATTTTTCAGAGCACTCCAGTGGTAGCTGTGTAGTATCTAGTTATTCTGGTCTTAGGCTTGGTTCCAGTATGTCTCTGGTTTTCTTTATCTCCTGGATGGGCTGAGACTACCTTAGATACCTCAGCTACCTTAGATAGCTGCTCACAACTCTGAAGTCCTTCAAAGACCCAGTTTGTACACACCAAAGTAGGATGTAGAACATTTTCCTAGAGGACTCTGTTTTGTCAGTTGACCCTAATGTCTCCGACACTGTGATCCGTAGCCCCAGGTCCAGGAACTCCTGGTGTTCTATTATGTTTGATTCCAAATTCCATAACTTGGCCTCCTGTAATTGGCAGCATATAATGTACATGTGTGAAAATATTTTTTATCATACCTATATATATTTCTTATTAGAAACCCGTTCTTCCATATCTTCAACTGGTATGTCTCTGTGTGTATTTACTCATGGATTATAGTTATTGCTGTTATTATAGGATCATTCACAAAATAATTTACATACGTGTTTTGAACTCTCATAGGACATTTTGCCATGATTGTTTTTTGCTGACGTCACCCAAGGATATATGTATTGTCTACCCTCTAGTTATTTACTCTTCCTTACGTTCCCACAACTAATAGCCAAAAAAGGACTCTTTCTTTGTGAAAAACCCTTCCCTGACTTACAGTAATTGTGGTTTCATTCAATATTTTTCCTTTGGTGGCTAACTGATTTCACCCAACACAGTGCCCTCCAGTTTCAGGCATGTTCTATGAGGCCTTCTGTTGAGGGTATGTATGTACCACAGTTTGTTTATTCCTCTGTTGAAAGCTACTTAGGTTGTTCTGCTATTGTGAATAGGACTGCAATGCACTTGGCTATGCACATATATGTTTGTGTCCTTGAACCTTATTTCTGTGGGATTTTTACCTAAATTGTAGAACTGCCAGATTTCACAGTATTTCTGTTTTTAACTTTGTAATAAGTGTACCAGCACTGTCTGAGGCTTCCCTTTTTTTCCCTATCTTCATCAGCATTTGCTGTTTTCATTTATAACTTTGCTGTTATGACTGGGTATGGTGATAATTGTTGTTTTGATTTTATCTTTCTAATGACTAACAATTGAAAACATTTCTTCATGTGCTTGTTGGCCACTTGAATGTCATTTTTGATGAACCATTTGCTCTTGTTTCCCCACTCTTTAATTGAATTGTTTTTGAGATGTTGAAGTATTCTATACATTTTAAGTAATAGTTTCTGCTCAGGCATGTCATTGCCAGAAATATGTTTCTTATTCTGTGGGTTCTATTTTTACTCTTTTGGTGAAATCTTTTGATGTTCACAAATGTCGTATTTATTAGGATGTCCAAGTCATCTAGTTTGCCCTCTGCTAATTGTGTGTTTTTATTTATGTGCGATAGTGTGTGTGCGCCAAGCAGTAGGACACCTAAATTTGTTCCAACTCTTTTCATTCATCTTTATAGTTGTAAATTTTACATTTAGGTCTTTAATCCATCTCTAGTTAGTTATTTTATAAGTATAGAAATAATATTTTCAATAAATTAGTACTAGTCACCCAAAAGTTTAGATTAAAGGTGTCCCAAATGTCTAGCTTAGACACTCCATTATCTTTTTTTTCAACAACCACTCCTTCCCTTAATATATTCCCTTAAATCCCAGGTACTATAATTCACTGCAGTGTCACCCAGAACTCTCATCATCGAGGGAAATGCTCACGTGCTTGTGGGTATTGGTTAATCCCAAATCTGAAGTTACAGACGGTGGAAACTGGTGAAGTCAGATTAGGTGGTAGGTTGTAACTTAAGTCTGAAGGATCCAGGGATAGGCAAACCAAGTGCAGGGTCTGGCAATGGACTCCACTTCTGGCTCTGAAGAATGAACTCTGCTTCTTGGCTCTTGTTTGCTGGTAGTGAAGTCCTCTCCTTCTCTTTAGTGTTTCGGAGTTAGCTGAATTTATACCTAACAAGATGGCAGTTATAAATAACCCTGTTAGCAGTCCTCCACAGCTGAGTCATATAATTTAATCAGTCTTTTCCCCCATTTTCTTTCCCAGACTTATCAGGAAAACAGGTCATTTGCACTGCAATATGGTTAAAGTGACCAGACGTCCCGCTTTTTAACAATTAACAACATTCTGCGGCACTTTAAAATTAAAATAAATATATTGCAATACTAGTTTTGTGTTCTATGAACATTTTTCTTGCTCCATATAGACCAAATTTTAAATCAAGAACCACCCCTCCGCCACCCCTCAGTCAATGAGTCAATTTTAATGTCCCACTTAAAATCTGGTCACTTTCATATGGTGTAGGATAAGAGTTCTCTTTCATTTTTCTGCAGATGATTATCCAGTTTTGCCAGCACCATTTGTTAAACTGTCCTTTCTCATTTAATGAGCTTTGGCTCCTTTGTCCAAGATCAGCTGTCTTTAGGTGGGTGATTACTTCTGGGTTCTCAGTCCTGTTCCATTCATTATTTTTACCACTGATCTGTATTTACTACAGTGAATGTGTTGTAAGAGAAACAATTTTCTCTTCATTAGACTCCAGAGTTTAGTTCTTTTTTTTAAATTTTATAATTTAATGAAATTTAAAAAAATAACTTTATTGGGAGCTCTTACAGTTATTATTACATTCCATACATCATCTGTATCAAGCACATTTGCACACATGTTGCCACATTCATTTCCAAACATTTTCCACTTGAACCCTTGGTATAAGCTCCTCTTTCTCCCTCCCCCCCCTTTTTTTTAATGAATAATTTTATTGGGTACTTATACACCTCCCCTCACGATCCATACATACATCAATTGTATGCAGGCCTCATTTGCACACCTGTTGCCATCATCACTCCCAAAACTTCCTTCCTCCACCTAGGTCCCCAGTTCCAGCTCCCCATATCCACCCCCCCTCCCAGAGTTTAGGTCTTTATTCAAAATGTTGACCATAGTTTGATAAAATTTGTTGGAAGAGTCAAGGAACTGATATTTTATCCAGATTTCATGGTTCAAGGGACCAATAGACATCATGACAATTTTTTGTAAATGTCGACTTGTGGATCTGTCCTGAGTTTAACGATTATGCTAACTAACAGAACTGATTGACAGGGACTCTGGAACTCTTAAGTGTCTTTTGGGGGGTTAGAGGCAATTGTGTGCCCATCAGCTCGCCTCAATCCCCCTTTTCTCATTATATTGTAATTCTTAACCCCTATAATGGTGGGTGGAGCACATGTGGCATAGTGGTTGTGAATTGGGCTGCATTCTACACTTGATCCTAGCCAAAAGGCTGAGAAGCGATTGAATTGAGCTGCATTCTAAAAGGTCAGCAGTTCGAAAACATTGGCCACTCCACGGGAGAAACAGTTACCACCAGTCTCTGAAACTCGGGGACCAGTTCTATGCTGTCCTACAAGGTCCCTATGGTAGTGAGGGTGTGTGTAGGATAACGGTGAATATAATCCCCGTTTGAGACTAGAGGTTTCTTTGTTAGGTCAACAAGGCCATCATCAGTGTAGGGTTATCGAAAAGCATCTTTTGAATTGTTAAAGATCAGTATCACTCACTGCACCACCAAAGCTCCTAAAGAGCAAGCTTAAAATCAGAACCACTGCCACTGACTTAGTTATGACTGATAAGCACCTTGTAGATCAGAGTTCAACTTGTGGCTTTCTGAGGCTGTTAAGGGAGCAAAAATACCTTTTTCACCTGGGTTTCTAAGACTATAAACGTTAGCCAGCGTAGAACTCATTTTCTTTCTCTCAAAGAGCAACTGGTGGTTTTTGAATCGCTGAACCTTGTGGTTAGCTAACTCGTAACCTACCATACCACCAGGGGTTCTTCCAAAGAGCTGTTTCAGCAAAGAAAAAAGACAAAGGGAAGACCCAACACTATGGAAACACCAAGGGCTACCAGCTAAAGAAGCTGCGACAAAGACAAGCAACAGAACCTTCCCCTAGAACTGACACCATGAATTTGTACTTCTAGCTTCATAAATTGTAAGAAAATTAATTTCTGTTGATTAAAACCACTCACCTGTATTTCTGTCTTAGTGGCACTTAATAATGAAGACTTTGAGGCAAATTGTACCTCTGATTGAGATAGAATACATGAACGACACAGATTGTTTCCTTGGTATCAACGCTACTTACTTCATTTGGAGACGGATTCTGTTGCTAGGGAGACTTGTACTGACAATCTTTAGTATCTCTGAGCCCCTTAAAAAGAAGAGGCCTCATGGGGAAAGTGAACTATTTACTAACTAACTGCTTTGCATTTATTTTATTTGATTTATTGCGTATTCTAGACCAAAGTATCCTTCGTGGGGGGGTGGGGGGGTATCAGCAATAGAAGAAATCAAATGTTTTTTAACCACTTTAAAACAGCATATTGAAGTACTTTAACAGGCAATAGATTAAATTCTCAACTTCACTTTTTCAAAACAAGCCACATTTCATTCTTTTGTTTGGTAAGAGTTTTAAACTGCATCATCTCTCTTTTTTTTTGCCCCAGCTGCTCTAGGGAGAAAGATAGGACAGTCTGCTTCTGGGAAAGTGATAGCCGTGACAGGCAGGCAGCCCCATGGAGCAGTTCTAGTCTGCCCTCTAGGTTTACGCGGCGTTGGAATCAGATTGGACTTGGTTGAAGTATGTAGGAAGTGTTGAACCGGGTAGGAAGGAAGGAAGGAAGGAAATGCTGCACAGGGGGAGAAACCGGCCTTTTTTTTCCTTCTTCTTTTTTTTTTTTAAAGCTTCTTTGCTAACAGGAAGGAATTGGGAGGGACAGAATTTATTGTATTCAAGGAAAGACTACTTTTGCTTAACTGGACGCCATCTGAGGGCACTTCTAAAAACTCATGGGAAAATTTCATTATTTTTTCATTTTATTTTTCCACCAGCGTATGGAAGCCTCCTTTTAACCCGTA
This sequence comes from Nesogale talazaci, assembly GCA_004026705.1. Taxonomy (NCBI): domain Eukaryota; kingdom Metazoa; phylum Chordata; class Mammalia; order Afrosoricida; family Tenrecidae; genus Nesogale; species Nesogale talazaci. Next base: position 16,735 of record PVJH01009477.1, read on the forward strand.
GAAAAAGTAAAATCTTTCCTTGCAAACGTTATGTATTTTAACATGATTGACAGATGTGTGAAATATTGTTAAGTGCTTTACATGAGTCATTTCTTAGTCAACCTACATTGCTGTTTTGACTACAGCGTCACTTATAGTCAATAGTAGAGGACTAATCTGTATTATCTGCAACCAGTTTGAAAGAGCCAAACCTAAACTATGGTACAATTTTAAAAGTTAATTAAAGCATGCCAGAAAAATGGTTTCTAGGCTAAAAACATTTTTCAATAAGTTAAAGATTATTTATTCGACTGAGTTATTAGTCTTAAATTTTCACATGACATTTAACCAGTTTAAATGGGTAATTTTTCCCTTTGAGTTTTTTAGGTTTTGCGAGTCCAACTGCTATTTTTAGTGGTTTTTGAATGACAAATTAGAAAGGTTTTCTTTGAACTGTTGAAGAGATCAGTGTGAGAACCATAGATACTCCTGATAATTTTGAAGTATTGGATACCTGTTTAAAATGTGTTGAGGGAAGTTAAGATAACTTTGTCAAGAAAATATGTCTGATAGTGATAAAGGCCTAGAGAGGACTAGACTATGCTTTGACTTGCGTGTTATTTTAAAAAGGAAGTGGGCTACACATTGGGCTCCGAACCGCAAGGTCAGCTGTTTGAAACCACTAGCTGCTGTGCGGGAGAAAGACAGGACTCTGCTCCCATAACGAGCTAGTCATGGAAACTCACAGCGGCCAGGGGCCAGTTCTGTCCGCACCTCTAAGTTAGCTATGAGTCGGCATTTACTGCATGGCAGTGCGTTTGGTTTTGGTGGGGATGTCATTAGTCTGAATTGACCCTATTCAAAGTGAGTGAGTATCCCGAGATTAAGGAGCCGTGATGGTGTAGTGGGTTATGCATCAGGCTTCTCACCACAAAGTCAGCAGTTTGAACTCATGAGCTACTTCAGGGTCTCAAAAGGGGAGGCTTTCTGCTCCCCGAAAGGTTGATAGCCTGGCACACTTACGGAGGCAGCTCCGCTTTGTCCTTAGGGTCAGTGTGTTGCAATCACTTGATGGCAGTGAGATTGGCTTTTAGCCAGGCTGGAGCAGATGTGGCAGGTATTAACAAGAGATAGAGGGAGGACCCTAGCATTATTTAGCAGAGGAAATAATCCCACTGTTAGTGTTGCATATCCATTTTTATTGCTGGTACTGCTAACAAAACTTTATGACTTTTTAAAATGAGGTTTTTGTGAATTAGGTGTGGGGTGGGGAGGGTGTTATGTTTTCTGATGTTACTGAGACAGCAAGATTGTTTACATAATTACACTACACACTAGACTGTGTTGGACTGCAGTTATGTGTAGGGCTGCTAACCAGAGACCAGCAGTTGAAATCACCAGCTGCTCTGCAGGAGAGAGAAAAGGCGTTTTACTCCTGGTGAGGGTCAGAGGCTCAGAAACCCATAGGAGCCAGTTCTTCCCTGCCCTATAGGGTCAGGGTGAGTCAGGAACAACTTGATGGCATGAGTTTTGAGTTTCATTTGCATGTATTCCACAGTGCTTATGAGCATTGTGTTTTAAGTTACAGATTAAATTGTAATTAGGCTGTTAATGACAGTTTTAACCCAGTTTGTATATCAGACCATTTTCTCTTTCTCAGAATTTCCATAGCCCTTTATGGTAACTTAAATGTTCCAGCTAATTAATGGATATTTTTCACAATAATTAATGGATTTATTTCACAATGAGTGTGCTGATGATGAAAGTATTGTTTGTAAGTTAAGATGGAAAAAGAAAAAGGAAAGAATGAATGCTTAAATAGTTTTTACTATTAAAACGTCTTTCACAATAAATCTGAATGATAGGTCATATTACTGACCCATTGTGATACTTGAAGGGACTTCACAAATTCATGGGGAAAAAAGAACTAAAAGATAATAATGTGCTTTCATAGTTCAGAGGTTTTTTTTCCCCTCTAAAGACAGAAGCCAGAGAAAATTGTTCTATTGTCTGGGTGTGGGCCAAGTCACATGGATTGGGTGTGGGAAGTTTCAGTGTTGCAGGACAGAGCAGGAAGTTCACTAAAAATTATCCGGAGCTGCGTAGCAAATTGACAAAAGAGAACACTGAATTTTTATTCAAAATGGATTGGTTAAACGTCTTTAAAGATTTCTTCAGTAAGTTAATCTTTTTATTATATCCATAATTTTCTTGTTGTGACTTTTTAATTAGTCATCTTTGTAAACTTAAGGGGAAAGTTTGTGGAGAGACTGTGGTTGGCTTTATGTTGTTTATGAAATGGAAGCTAAGTGATAGGTGATGTATCAAATAATGTTTGTTTTAACGTGGTAAGTAAAAGAATGTTTAAATGTTTTAGTTGAATGCTTAGATAACAAATAAGAGAAGGATTGGATTTGATGCAGTTAATTTTAATGTAACATGTTTGAAGTGAATTAAGGGAATTGTAAGCATAATGAAAATATTAGGGAACGATTCAACATATTTCTTCAACTGCATCCTCTGAAATAATATGAAATTGGTTAGTACTTTTTGCTTAAATTGTAGAATCAGGATAAAAAGAATATTAGTCAGTGTGAGATTGTTAGGAGTTGTTCCTTTGGTGTGTCTGTGTTTGATGTGAAATAAGTTGTGTCCAAAAAATAAAAACAGTGAAAAAAATAGTGATTTCTTTGATTTGGTTCTAAGTCCAGTGATAAAGTACTATCTTACAAGGTCTTACTAACTTACAAAAGACCAATCTGTGTGTTCTGACAGCCCTTTACCATCTTCTAGTATTGAACCCGATTTGATTTCCTGTGACAATGACATGATGCTTCTTTGAAAAAGAACAGAGGAATTGTAGATGTCACACAATCCTAAGAAGCCTAAGAAGACCAAGAGTAGCCCAAGAAGAGAATTTAGGGAAAGGAGCTAAGCACTTTGTGGAAAAAGAATGCTGTAATTGTGATAGAGAGATGCTGTTTGTTTCTTTGGATAACTTTTCGTGGCCAGTCAGTACCTCTGGAATATGTTGTTTGGGGAGTTACTAATTTTTTCAGATCCTCACATTTTCATTTTCAGAAAGTTGGGTTAATTTTCTCTTTAAGTAATTTATTGTATATTCCTTTTTAACATAATAAAAAGAGTTCCATTTTTTTATAAAAACATTTAAATTCTAAGCCAGTTCCAAATCATAGAATAAAACACTAACATTATTAGCGCACATGGTAGACAAACCAATGATAGTGTTATTTGTTTTCCATGATAAATATTTAGAATTGATTATAAGTGATGTTGACCATAAATCAAGTAGAAATGCTATAAAAAGAATGTTATATTACTGGTACAGTAGTTCATTATATTACCTTATCAGTGCAGTGATAAAACTATAATTTTCCAATTGAATCCTAGCAGGTTGCTAGTTAATTTAAAATGCATCTATGGACCAAAGTTTAGGATTTGAAATGCAAGCTGTTCTTTTCCTCAGTTCCTTCACCACCACTTCCCCCCAAACTTGTATTTATTTTGCTGGTTATTTTGTCAGAGTAGACCCAGATTTACCCATCTATGTCCTGAATGGACTTAAGACATAGAGGAGATAGTTTATTGGCACCTGGTATGGTAAACAGAAGTTATCTGTAAAAAACAAACACAAAGTCCCACAACATTTTAGATAAAAATAAAAACCAGGCAGTGATGACAAAAGAAACCAAACAATAATGTATTCTTCAGATAGAATAAGAAAAAAAATTTTGTATGGAAAGAACGTGATGTATTTGTTGAGTTGCCATTCCCTAGTTCTCCCAGTAATATGCCACACAATGCTCATATTTAACCTAAAGTTTCTTATTTCTCATTAATCTAAAGTCCTGTTTCTTATTGAATAAGTTGTGAATTAGCCATGTATAGATTAAGAAAGCCCCTTCTAACTCTTAAAAGTCTTATAGTCGGGCTGAGCCCCGGTGGCGTAGTGATTGTGCGCGGGACTGCGGCCCACTGGGACGGAGGTTGGATTCCGGCTCCACGGAGCAAAGACTGGGCCTCCTACTCCCACCACCTGAGGGCAGTGATGCTTAAAAAAAAAAAAAAATAACCTGGTAAATAACCTGGTAAATAACCTGGTAAATAACCTGGTAAATAACCTGGTAAATAACCGAACAGTCTTTATTGTGTCATAGATATTAGGGGAAATCCACGAGGATATTAGGGAAAATCCACGAGGATATTAGGGGAAATCCACGAGGGAGAAACTGGTTTTGGCAAAAAAGAACATATGAACAAAATTACCATTCACTAAAGAGTTAGAAGAAGAGTTAATACTTTTTTTGGCCCCTTTTTTTGAGCGATTTAAACGAAGAAAAATGCCACACACAAAGTAAGGACTACCAAGTGTTGAAAGCAATAAATAGTACACTGGATTAAGAAATAGTTTTGGAAGTAAAAAGCTTAGGTGGAAGTAAACAAGATAATTATAAACAGAAGTGTGGTAGAATGCATTAATTAAAAAAAAAAAACATTGGGTAGAATCTGACCTGGCAGCACTTTACCTAAATAAAAGACATGGAAGAGCTGCTGTTACAATGTAGATGGTAAAAATATTATGAAAAATACCCCTGCACAGTCCTTGGTTGTATTGATTAAAATCCATGAAGTGCTTAGGTGAAGGAATGGAATAACTGCCTTATACGTTGTGCTGACCAAGTGAAATATAAAGTGACTCATTCACTTGAGTGGGTGTACTTTAACTATGGTATTGGGGAGCAGATGCTTCCAAATTCTGCCATCCAGGTTATCAGGGATTTGGAAACCAGGTTCCATAAGGAACCCTTGTGAGTACAAAGATTTGCCTCAGGAAGAATTCAACTGTCATGGGAAGACTGGAAGTACATAACCAGGCACTTAAAAGATTTTAAGGAATTTAAAATGTTTTCTGTTTAAGAAGCAGCTCTGTAGGAAGAGAGAACTAAGAGGAGTGAATTGCGACAGTTGGAGGCTTTAAGCATTAAGCAGTAACAATGACAAGCAACTAAGGATGAAAAGGACTACCTCACAGTTGTATTCCTTCTCCTGGCTCAGTGTCGAAAAAGGAACATTTACCCCTCTTCTTACCCTGGCAAGGAGTCCCAGTGGTGTAGTGATTATGCCTTGGGCTGTGATTTGCATGGTCAGCAGTTCAAAACCACCGTCCGCTCCTTACGAGAAAGCCTGGACTTTATAGCCCCATAAACAAATGGGCTGGGGGCATATGTGGGGGCCTGGGGAGCAGATGGACTGTGAGTCAGTATTGACTTGATGCCAGTGAGTGAGTTCCCTGCCTGCGCTAGGTCACACATGCACAAAAGTTTATGAAAAATGGAGTTAAAATACAATGGAAATTTTCCCACGAGCTTTCTGAAACTTAGGAAAGCGAAAGAGCTTGCTCAAGATAAATACAGCTAATATTTGTAAAATTTGTAAACTACTGGGATTTGAACCCTGTAGTGTATTTTTTTGCGGGGGGAGGGGAGGCATCACTGCTCTCCAGCGGTGGGAGTAAGAGGCCCAGCCCCACTGCTGGAATTGAACCTCCGTCCCAGTGGGCCGCAGTCCCGCGCACAACCACTACGCCACCGGGGCTCAGCCCCCCCGTAGTGTATTCTAAGACCTATATGCTTCTTCCAATATTCTGTATCATAAACCTTGGAAAGGATGCCTGAGGATAAGATAGAGAGGTTCCTAAATTTTATGTATGTATTTTTCTTTATTTGTTAGGCAGTGAAGAGTCACTGTTTTGTTTTGAGCAGTGAAGTTTTAAATATGGTTGCAAATGTAGTTTTAGAATGATCTAACTGGTTAATAGTGGTACTGCTTTGAAGCAGGGAGAGTTTGGATTGGTAAAAGAGGTTAGTGAAGACGCAGGCATGACTTAAACTTTCTTGACCTAGAGTCAGAATAATGAGAATGAAAGGGTTGTCAGTAAGGAAATATGATAAAAATGACTCTTAAGGATTTAGTGTAGAACTTAAGAATAATTTTATATTGAGAGGAGGTTAGTTTCATTGTATTTAATTCCATTTTTCATAAACTTTTGTGCTTGTGTGAAACATCTTCATAAGACCTAGCCCAGGCAGGGAACTCACTCACTGGCATCAAGTCAATACTGACTCACAGTCCATCTGCTCCCCAGGCCCCCACATATGCCCCCAGCCCATTTGTTTATGGGGCTATAAAGTCCAGGCTTTCTTGTAAGGAGCGGACGGTGGTTTTGAACTGCTGAACTTGAGAATAGTATTATCGAAAGAAAGTTCACATAACAAAATTAACCACTTTAACGTGTACAATTCAGTGGTATTTAGTGTTTTAACAATATTGTGCAACCAGTACCACTATTTAGTACTAAGTCATTTTCATCACTCCAAAAGAAAATGCCAGGCCTTTTAAGCAGCTATATGTCTTTTCGCCAGTCCCTAACCGCCACTAATTGGCTTTCTGTATTTTTTTATTTACCTATTAGGGATATTCATATAAACAAGCACATTTAGGAGGCTTCACAAAGTTCTCAGATAAGCGGAATGAAAAAAATCCTGAAATTTGTCCTTGAACGTTTTAAAGCCCCCTCCCCATACATTGATTGCAGCAGCTTTTTATATCTGACATTTTCATTTAGCATTGTTTTCCAGGTTCATCCTTGTAGCATGTATCGATACTTTCTTCTCCCTGTGGCTGAATCAGATTCTACTCTAGTATATATAATCATAGTTCGTTCATATATTTAATCTGCTTCTGGTGGGCACTTGGGTTCCTTCTACCCTTCAGCTGGTATAAGTAGTGCTATTCAAACATTTGTAGGAGCCCTGTTTTCAGCCTTTTTGGATACATCTTGAGCCATGTAGTAAGTCTACATGAGGAACTTCTAGCTGGTTTCCAGAGTGCATGTACCCACCATTTTACATTAACCACCATCATTACGTGAAAGTCGCTATTTCTCTGCTTCCTCATCAACATTTGTCATTTTCTTTTCCTATTAGCCATTGTGAAATGAAAATATCATAGTAATTTTTATTACCAATTTCCTAGATGACTAATGATATTGATCATCTTTTTGTGAAGTTTTTTAGGGCCATTTGCTTAGTTTTGCTTATTTATTTTTTGAGAAATGTCTGCTACAGTCTATTGTTGTTTTGAAATTGGGTTATTTGTCCTTTTGTCATTATATTCTAAGAATTCCTTGTATATTCTAGATACCAGCAATTTGTCAAGTACAAGATTGTTCTGTAGGTTGGTCTAGCATGCTTTTGATTTCATCTAATAGTACACACCTAGGAGCCTTAAAAATTTGTTCATTTAAAAAATGTAATCTATGTGTTCTTCTAAGATTTTTATGGTTTAGCGCTGAAACTTAAGTCTTTGGTTCAGTTAGAAGTTAATTTTAAGAATCCATCTGGAGTAAGAGTCCATCTTCTTTCTTTTGCACGTAGAGATCCAGTTGTCCCAATACCACCTGCTGTAGAGTATTTTTCCACTGTTGAAGAAGGATCTTGACACCTTTGTTGAAAATCAGTTGATGCTTTTCTTGTTGAAAAAACAAATCTTTACAAATAGACGTATAGGGGCTGAGCCCGGTGGCATAAGTGGTTGACTGCGGGACTGCGGCCTGTGGGCTTGGCGGTTCAAATCCAGTGGCTGGAGTGGCACTGGGTGGCTCCCACAACCGCCAGAGGGCAGTGAGGCCCACAAAAACAAAAATACAAAAAACAAACAAACAACAACAAATAGACGTGTAGATTTGCTTCGGGACTCCAGTTATATTTTATTTATCTATATGTCTAATGTTATGCTGGTATTGCACAGTTTTGATTACTGTAGCTTTGTGGTAAGTTTTAAATTTGGGGCGTGTGGCTCGAAACTAAAAGAACAAAAGAGGAAACTGTCTACATAGCAACTGAATAGTGGAAATCAAATTGTAATTAAGTTCCTGTTCTATATGACACCGTTAATTGCAGAATGAAGATAAGAGTCTTGAGAATGGAGTTGGGGATATTTTTGTGTACTTGGGTTTTAGGTATGAGAGAAATAAACTTATTTACATTTAAAAGATAATTCATTAATTTAAGACAACTTTATAAGTATGCTATTTAGTTATTTCAGGACCTATGGTAAGAGAAAAGAAGAGTGGGTAAACTGTCATGGAGTAACTGTAATTAAGTCCTTACTGGATTGTACAAAGAGAATTTGTATCTCATATCCAGGGACAGATGCCACCTAGAAATTTGTCATCAAAGTATAAAGTTAAAACACTATACAGAATTAAGATCCTTGATGTTTGAATTATTTTAAGATCTTTGAATTATTTTTTGTAATCATTGTTTTACATTCTTTTCTCACTCTCCCTTTTATTTAAATAGGAATTGGAAAAGTGAAAAGAAAGCATAGTGTGCCAGACTCTGCATCTCCTGCTGATGACAGCTGTGCTGACCCAGGGGAGCGTCTCTATGACCTCAACATGCCTGCTTATGTTAAATTTAACTACATGGCCGAGAGAGAAGATGAGCTCTCTTTGATAAAAGGCACAAAGGTGATCGTCATGGAGAAATGCAGTGATGGGTGGTGGCGAGGAAGCTACAACGGACAAGTGGGATGGTTCCCTTCAAACTACGTAACTGAAGAAGGTGACAGTCCTTTGGGTGACCATGTGGGTTCCCTTTCAGAAAAATTAGCAGCTGTTGTCAATAACCTAAATACTGGACAAGTATTGCACGTTGTACAGGCTCTGTACCCATTCAGCTCGTCCAATGATGAAGAACTCAATTTTGAAAAGGGGGATGTTATGGATGTTATTGAAAAGCCAGAAAATGATCCTGAATGGTGGAAGTGCAGGAAGATCAATGGAATGATTGGCTTGGTGCCCAAAAACTATGTTACCATTATGCAGAATAATCCATTGACCTCTGGTTTGGAACCCTCACCTCCACAGTGTGACTACATTAGGCCGTCTCTCACTGGGAAGTTTGCTGGAAATCCATGGTATTACGGTAAAGTGACCAGGCATCAAGCCGAATTAGCACTGAATGAGAGAGGCCATGAAGGGGATTTCCTCATTCGTGATAGTGAATCTTCGGTAAGTTGGCTTGAGAGGTAAATGAAAGCATTGGCGCAGTGAAAGTGTGAAATGGTTACAGAGGTTCCTCTGGCTTTTGTAAATTTACCAGTTTTAGTTGACTCCATTCTGATGTGTTATAACCCCATGGGAATAAAAGTAGAACTGTACACCACAGGAGCGTCAGCATCGGATGGCCAGGCCTTTCTTCTGAGATGACACTCTTGAACCAACTTTTCTTTTCAGCATTTTGGTTAGCAGCCGAGTATTTTAATTGCCTGCCGCTCAGCTACTCCTTCCTAAATTTCTAGGAAGCTAGAACATGAAGGTTAGTGTTGTTGCCAACAGTGTTTATTTTGAATACAAATGTAGCCCTGGCAGTGATTCTCATGTAGGCGTGCCCTCGTCTACTTCTGTTTGTTTTGTTGCATTACAATGATAAAATGAGGAAATTGGACATTGAGTTCTTTACTAAGAGTAGATTGATGCAGTAGACACCACTGGAAAAGCAGTTCTTAAATTACAGATGGTATGCAGTATGTAAGAATGTAATCACTACACGGCATCAATGATCATGAAGACGGCTAAAGTGTGCGACGTTGTTTTGTTATATATAGTCCCTTAATGCTCGCGGTATTTTAAATGCATGTTCAATGAAAGGTAAATTGTTGAATACATTAAAGGTGGAAAGCAAAACTTTTATAAAGCTATAGAAATTGAGTTGTCAGATCGCTCTATGAGTTTTTGGGGGACTACCCCCCTCTCCCCCCAAGAGAGCAAGTTTCTGGTGGCAGGGGAGAGTGGATGGATTTCTTTTCTGTTAGAAGTCTGAGGTAACCCTTGCTTTCCAAAACATTCAACAGTCCAGTAGTGTAAGGAAATGATCTTACAGTGTGTGCTTAAACAAAAAAGATCAGCAAACGTATGGGATGCTTACCATAGATAGGTAGGTGGATAGAGGCTCAAAATGTGACGCTTTGAGAGTAACAGTATATAAGAAGAGGCTTCTGGAGTCAACTTTTTAGAAAGTGTCAGACTTTAAAACAGCCCCCAAATGTAAAATATCTTGAATGCAGAATAATAGTATAATTTCTTTTGGGTAATTGAACAGAGATAGTAATTAAAATATGCCATATTATTTTCAGTAGTATAATCTTTATTGTAGAAGTCTCAGACATACATACGTGTTTGTCTTGCCCGATTCCTTTTTTTTCCCCCATTTGGATTTATTGCCAACATTTAAAGTATTAGGAGATAATTATAAAAACCAGACTTTGGACTTCCCTTGTAAAATAGGAGCTGTGGGTACTGTGTAGAGCTTATTAGACTCTGAAGTCTTGCTGCTCAGGTTTGAATCCTAACTCTTTGAAACTAGATGGATGATTGCGGGTAAGTTGCTTCTCTGGGCCTCGGTTTTCTCATCTGCGAAATGGGTTTGTTTTGCAGTAAAGACGATCAATAATTTAATTTGCATAGTGTCTAGTGTTTATTAAGTGCTCAAATTTAGTAGTTATGAATGGTTTAATATCAAAATGCTGATAGATGTCTTTCAAAATGCTTACCATAGGTGTTTTCTCTCTTTTAGCCAAATGATTTCTCAGTATCACTAAAAGCACAAGGGAAAAACAAGCATTTTAAAGTCCAACTGAAAGAAACTGTCTACTGCATTGGGCAGCGTAAATTCAGCACCATGGAAGAACTTGTAGAACATTACAAAAAGGCACCAATTTTTACAAGTGAACAAGGAGAAAAATTATATCTTGTCAAACATTTATCATGATAACTCCTGACCGGAAGTGACTGCTGCACAGCTTTAATTTGTCATGTAATTGAAGACTGAGAAAATACTGGTCCAGCCATGTTTGATTGGATGTTACTGTTTCTAACTCTATACGAGAATTGACTATAATACATGATGCATATTTTTATTATAACTCAGCATATACATGTATGCTATATATGCAGAGGATCTGCATAAAGCATTTGTTTATTCTTAGTCTGTTTATTGTTTTTTTCACTGTTCTTCCCCCCCCCCTTCTAATATTAGGGTTTTATATTTTTTAAGAAGCCAATGCCAATTACAGATCTTCACATAAGAAGAATATCTTTTATGTCTTTCATTATTTCCTTGCTAGCGCACCCTAATCATAAAACCATGGTTTTCCTTCAGATAAATAAATTCCTATATTGATATATGGCATATGCTAAAATAAAAATCTTGCAGAGTGTTAATCTTTTCTGTGACCGAATAGCAATAATAAATGGAAGCAAATTACTTTAAAGCATTGTATTTGCCATAGGTCATTGTAAATACCAAATATATTGTATTTACCACTATATTAAAAAGTCCATTTGTTGTGTTCAATATAAAGGTAAACATTGGACAGAGACTGGAGTACATTTTGTAAAATTTTAATTCCCAACTGTTGGAAACAAAATCACTGAATTTTTAATATTTGTGGTGCTTTTCTCTCATCTGGCTGTTAAGGGAACAAAGCAATCTCTGTGAGATAGTTAGTTTTTCAGACTGTTAAGTGGAAGCTCTCATGTTTTTTGTTTTGTTTTAACCCCCTTAGTTTACCAAAGCAGTCTTGTGTTAGGGCTTGTTTGTGCCAATGTGAAATATGCTCTGGCCAAATGTGGAAAAAGAAGCAGTGGGATACTTGTTTTTCTTTATTTTTTTAAAAATAGTTTTATTGGGGACTCTCACAGGTTTTATAACATTCCACACATCGTTGTATCAAGCATATTTGTACATGTGTTACCATCATCATTTTCTAAACATTTGCTTTCTATTTGAGCTCTTGGTACCAGCTCCTCCTCCCCCTGCCGGTGACCCCTTGTTGAATCATAAATTATTGTTATTTTCATAACTTACACTGATTGCTGTTTCCCTTCACCCATATTTCTGTTGTTCGGCCGGTCGGTGGTGGGTGGGGGGAGGGGGGTGTGTCGAGCACTGCAGTTGGTTCACTTGTTTTATTTCCTGGTATCATTAAATATCAGGCCTAATGTTAACTCTTTTCTTCTTGTCCATTAAGTATTGGAATCTTTGGAATCACACACTAAAATTGATTTATTACTTTCAAATATTTCAATATTTTCAGAAAATATGTATTCCTGGTTAGTGAAAACCATATTATTTTAAAAGTCTTTTTGTAGATTTTTTTATTGTGTGTTGTCTACTAAACATATTTGCCAAACACAATTTTGGATGTATGAGTGAGATTTAAAGTAGTGAATCTATTTCTGTTAGCCACAGAAGAAAGCACTTGTATTTTATGGTCATAAATCACTTTTCTCCTTATGATGAGATTTAATTCTGTAGATTACATTTAAGCAAAGTAACAATCAGCATTTTTATTGAAGATCCTTTAAGACCATAAAACTTAATAAACAGTAGGGAGTTGTGATCTTTTCAAAAAAATTCCCAGTGTCTAAGCATATAAATGTTTCTGCCCTTCGATATCCTATAAAATTAATAATTCATGAGATTTTGTGTTTTTTATCTTTTTAAATATTTAGTCTTTAAATTTTAAAATCATTTCAAGATTTATGTTGCCACTGGGTGACAGCTCTGGTTTCTTGTATTAAGCAACAGGAGTCAGCAAGTACAATGAAGACATTGGTATAATAAACTTCATTACATTTATTTTTAAAGCCTTTCTTTAGTTTGTATCTCATTACCTTTCTAATTTGGGGTTACTTTATCAAGGTAATTTTTAAACAAAAACAAAAATAAGTATTTTTTCTTACTTTGAAATCTCATCAACTTACATTGGAGAAAATGGTTTTAAAAATCAGGTAGTAAACGTTTTTATTTAATTTTTATCAAGTGTGTGATGATGATGGTTTTTGCTGCATCGTGTTTTTCTCCAGGCTTGAAGACTTATAACAGGTTTGGGGCAAAGCAAGAGCTTTGGACCACAGACATGAACTGTTTGTAGCAGAGCTCACTGAGCAGAAGCTGATAGCATGGTTTTTAGAAAGTAGCTAGGAATCTCTTGAGTACCAGCGGCGGCTGGGTATATATTTCGGTGCCATTTTTAGATTTTATAATGAGTTCCCGGATAGCTCCCATGTGGCAATATCTATTAAGCGCTCTTACGGTATGAAATCCTCACTGGGAACTACTTAATTTTATACTTAAACATTTTAACAATTTTGGAAAATCTTTAATCAGCTGTTACACCAGTGATTTTATAAGCATGGATTTGAAGTAATTCTCTGAAGAACTAGAACAATCTTAGAGACTATCTACAAAGCTAAGTAATGGCAGGGCTTGGACTAAAAAGCTTCTCTACTCCTAGCCTAGAGCTCTCTTTCACAACAAGAGCATCCTGGGGAAGTTTTGCAGAAGTTCCACATATGAAGAGATAAGTGACCACCTCAAATGTATATAATATACATAGCTCCCATACAACCTATTTATACATGCAAGGCTTCTTCAAAAATCTTGGAAGAAATGTTTATAACCATACAAACTTAATAGCAATAAAACTACCGTATCCCTTATTTGTATAAATTCTTAGGGTTTAGCCGAATGTTTATTCACATGTATGTGTCATTGTTCAGTGAGTATGCACTTAGTACTAAAGTAGGGCTTTGTTCAATCCACTGCCTTTACTGGAAGACTAAAAAGGACTAGTGATGAGCAATTGGGGGGTTAGGATGCCATCCTTGTAGGTGTGTGGTATGTAAATTACAGTCAACCTTCACACTCATCATTGCTTTAGTTGCAAAGAACCTGAGCCACCACTGCCCCTACAATGCCTTTGTGGGGATTAGGTCTCCCATCGGCAGATGAAGTCCCCTTGATGAGTAAAGTCAGAATTTTGCCCCTGCCTCCACCAGGCATAACAGACATATTGTTTGACCTATACAGCACTTTAGACAGCTTCTCTTTCCTGTTCGCTGTTGAGTTGTCTCTGACAAGGTCATGGTATGTACAACTGAAGCGATGAAACACCAGGTCCAGCATGACCCTCAAAGTGACCACAATGTGCAAATCCATGGGGTGCTTTGGGCCAGTCCATGTCACCGAGGGTCTCCCAACCCTTGTTGGCCCTCTGTTTTACCAAAGAGGATGTCCTCTTGTGATGGATCTCCCCGAATGACATGTCCAAACCAAGTGAGCCAGTGTTTTGTTGTGATCCATAGGGCTAATTTTTGGAACGAGATCACCAGTCTTTCCTCCCTAGTTTGTTTTAGTCTAGACGCCCCACTGAAACCTGTTTACTCAGCTGGCGTTTGAAATACCAGTGGCATAACTTCAGAGTCACAGCAACATTGCAAGCCATGACAGTCTGCCAATCTGACAGATGGTGGTGAAACGAGTTGTCTGTTCAACCTTTTAAACTGGGGATAGCACATAAAATTCAGCTTCACTTCCCTTGAAAAGTGAGAATCTGAAAATTTTGAAGTTAAATTCCCATAATACTGTAGCCAGCAGGGTGTCTTTTTTTTTTTTATTGTTTTCAATGTGGGCTCATGGGAAAATTTTTTGAGGAGTATGAAGTTTCCCATTTTTATCCCTCCAAATGTTACTGTTGCTCTACTTCTGTGACAGTTTTCAGTTTGCAATCTGGAAACTCATTTTTCCGAAACATAAAAAGTATTAAAAGAAGCCTGTATTTAAAATATGGAAATTGAAGCTATTGTTTCATGTCATACCCTCACAGTCTCTGAACTTTGAAGTGTTCTTTGGGGTTTGTTGTTAAGCTGCCATGGGGTCAGTTCCGACACCTCGTGACCTTATGCACAACAGAATCACTGCCTGATTCCTCACCATCCTAAAAATTATCCCTATGTCTAAACCCATTTTTGCAGCCACTGGGTCAATCCATCTCATGGAGGATCAAACTTTTGAATGCCTCTCCACATCACAGAGCATGATATCTTTATCCAAGAATTGGGCTCTCCTGAATATTTCCAAATCTAAAGACTAAATCTTCCCATCTTTGCCTCTAAGGAGCCCTCTGGTCTTATTTGTTGTAATACAAATTGGTTTGTCCTTTTAGCAGTCCATGGTATCTTAAATATGCTTCACCAACACCCCTATTCAAACACAGATTCCCGGTCTTTATTCAGTGTTCAACTTTCAGATGCATGTGAGGCAATGGAAAATATGGTTTGGGTCAGGCACACCTTAATCCCCAAAGCAACATCCTTGTTTTTCGATACTCAAGTTTTGTGCAGGACAAAATGTATAATGATCTCGTGACTGCTGCTTCGATGAGCATCGATTGTGGATTCAAGCAAGACAAAGTCCTTGACAACTTCAAGCTTTCTCCATTTATCAAGATGTTGCCCATTGGTCCAGTGGGAGCATTTTGATCTTTACATTGAGTTGTAATCCATACCAAAGGTGGTAATCCTTGATCTTCATCAGCAAGTGCTTCAAGTCCTCACTTTCATCAAGCATATTGTAGGTTGTTCTTAAGTTCTCCAATCCTGAGGCCACATTCCTCTTCATAGAATCCAGCCTTTCCCATGATTTGCTCAACTACAGGTTGAGAAAGTATAGTGAGAGGATGTCACCTTGACTCACACCTTTCTTGATTTAAACTATGTAGTATTTTCTTGTCCTGTTTGCACCACAACCTCTTAACTTATATATACATTCTACATGAGCACAATGAAGTAATTTGGTATTCCCATTCTTTTCATGGTTTATCCATAGTTAGCTGGAGTTGAATGCTTTAGCACAGTTAATGAAATGTAAGTAAACATCTTTCTAGTATTCTCTATTTCGAGTCAAGATTCATGTAACATCAGTGAGATCTCTTCTACATCCTCTTGTTGAATGATCTTAAGCAAAATTTTTCTTGTATGTTTTATCAATGATATCCTATAATTTGAGCATTCTCTTGGGTCACCTTTATTTGGAATGGATACAAATAAGGATCTCTTCTGTCCCCCTTTGGTCAAGTTAGCTGTCTCAAAATTCCTGGCATAGAGCAGCAGGTGCTTCCAGTGCTTCATTAACTTAGGCATTCGACGAATTCTGGAGCCTTTCTTGTTTGTGGCTCTTGCTTTCAGTGCAGTTTGAACTTCTTCAGCACTTTTTGTTCATGCTCATATACTAGCTCCTGAAATGCTGGAATGTAATGTAATGTAATTCTTTTGGTAACAGTGACTGTGGTCTTTCTCGTTTTCTTTTGATGCCTCCTGCATCATTTGATATTTTGCCCACAGAATTTCAGCATTGTAACAGGCTTTAATTTTTCTTTCAGTTTATGCTGAGTGTAATATTCAGTTTTGGATTTCTAACTAGGTCTTTGCACATTTCATTCTAATAGTTGACTTTTTCTTCTCAAAGTTGCCTTTTATGTGTAAGTTTCTATTCAACTCTCACTTCATTGCGCAAGTTTCAAGTCTTTTGACATCCACTTGGATCTTTTGGTCTTCCCATTATTATTATTATTATTATTTTTCTTTTTTGGCATCACTGCCCTCTGGTGGTCATGGGAGCTACCCAGCGCTGCTCCTGAGACCCGCTGCTGGATTTGAACCTCCAAGCCTGCGGGCCGTAGTCCCGCACTCAACCACTTACACCACCGGGGCTCAGCCCTAGTATTCCCATTCTTTTCATGGTTATCTTTGGTTATCCATGGTTAACCTTTCATGGTTATCCTTTCCTTTTTAATGACCTTTTGCTTTCTGCATGAATGATGTCCTCCCACAGCTCATCAGGTCTGTGTCATTAGTGCTCAGTGCATCAGCTCTGTGCTTAAGATGTTCTCTAAACTCATCTCGGATAGTTTCAAAGTTGTATTTTGGCCCTGAAGGACATCTTGGATCAACCTGAATTTACATAGGAGCAATGGGTGATGTGTACCACACTCACCCAGTCACCTGGTTTTAGCTGCTGATTCTGAGCTGCTTAATATGGTTCACAACCGTCCTGATGTCGCCATCCATTCATACGGCTCCTCATGTTTGGTGACCCCCAATCCTAAAATTATTTTCATTACTATTTTATAAGTCTAATTTTGCTACTGTTATGAAACGGACAACCCCTGTGAAAGGGTCCCTAGAGGAGTCATGACCGGGCTGAGAACCGCTGCTCTAAAGGGCCTCTCCTACAGCTTTAGTCAGTTTGATTTCTGTGTATACTATCTGAAGGTGTCCACATGTATTGCCTCTGTGTTTTAAAAACTAGGTATTTGCTATGAACAAGTTGTTCATCTTTCGGAATTCTGTTTTGGGATTTCCAGCATTGTTTCTTTCAGTAAGTGCATATTTTCCAGTACTGTTCCCTCTTGTTTCCAGCTTTTGCATTCTAGTTGCCAATAATTATTAATGCATCTTGGAGCAATTTCTAACTGAATTCATTGGTAGAATTCTTCATTTTTTCAACACTTTTATGGTCGGCGCATAAATTTGAATAATAGTTGTACAGATTGAGTGTCCTTAAAAAACAAAGCCTGAAAAACAACAGCAACAACAAAAAGCCTGTTGAGGCAAAGCTGACTCATAGTGAATCCCTTCGGGCTCCCAATCTGTAACTGTGTACAGGGGTGGAAAGGCCAGGTCCTCATGGCTTTGAACTGCTGATCTTGGAAGTCAAAACCCTGCATGTCATCAATACCAGCAGGGTTTCTGGCTGGAAGGTAAAGAGATGACATTAACCTTCAAGACTGATTTTGAAAAGTCCTTGTAGGCATTGCATGTAGAAAACGTCATGCCGTTCCTCTTGTTTGTGTTATTCCCAGCATAGTAAATCATGACTTTCTGATGAAAACACGGTCAATACCAATCCGTTTCAGCCCACTAATGCATAGGATGTTGATCATCATATATTCCCTTTCATTTTTACCACAAGTTTCCTAAATTCTTAATGAGCACATTTCAAATTCCGCTAGTTAGTAGACTTTTCCCATCTGCTGCTCCTTCTTGCCTTGAGTCATACCCCACGAACAAATGGAAATCCTGACATCTCCACATCCATGGACGTTACTTCATTCACGTCACCTTGGTCCACTCCATTTCGAGAGAGCACATCTCCTTAGACATTCCGAGTGCCCTCCGCCAAAGGCCCCGTTCTCCTCCACTATCTTCAGCAATTTCCTGCGTCCTCTCACGAGGCTTTCAGTATCTGACAGTGCTTCAAAGCTATACATAAAGGTTTTCAGCCTCTGCCTCCTCCAAAGTGGCCAGCAGAGTCCTTTGTTGCCTGTTCTTAGGCTGGAAGCTTGACTGTTCACTTTGGGTACCCCTGCTGGCATTTGAAATACCGGTGACATAGCCTTCAGCATCACTGCAGTGTTTACAGAACAACTCCAAAGGGGCAATATCAGGGCTTTATGGAGTAAAGTTCCCCAAAGAAAGTGCCCTTGAACAGCCTGTATTACCCTTGAATGAACAAGGGGCTTTATTAATGGAATGGCCTTTTTCTCACCCTTGCAGTTTTCCATTTTCTTAAAATTTCCTAATTTGTGTGATTGCCCTGTACCCGTCAAGAAATTCTATCCAAGTACCCCTTTGGAATTAAAACCAGCACCAGAGTTAACACAATTCCTTTGAATGTAACTGGCCCAGCGGATCCCCTCATAAGCTGCTGTTTTGATTGGACCTTGTGGGTGAAGGGAGACGTCAGGCAGTGTAAGATGTGGCAAAATAATTTATAAATTACAAGGGCTCATGGGGAAAGGGTAGGGAGGGAGGGAAATAAATGAGCTGATACCAAGGGCTCAAGTAGAAAGCAAATGTTTTGAGAGTAATGACGGCAACAAATGTACAAATATGCTCGACACGATGGATCAATGGATGGTGATACACATTGTTTGAGCCCCCAATAAAGTGAATTAAAAAAAAAAAAAAACCTTGATGAGGCTGTGTTATTGAGAGAACTTACCTGTTGTCATCAACTAATTTCAGAGACCTGTTTAAGCATTTATTTGGATTAAACCTATGTATGGTCTGGAACCCTAATAGCAATATTTAAAAGCACTTATCCAAATCAATAAATTGGAATTGCAGCATTATAGAAAGCTTTTTTCATTTGTCCATCTTAATGCTTTGCTGAAAGATAAAAGAGTCCTGTGAAATCTTGAATTCATATTACCCTTTTAAGTACTTCCAAATGACTTCCCAGCTGGTGATTTTTTCCTTAGAAGTTAGTTGATATAGGGCAAATGGTGTTCTCATATTCTGAACAATAATCAGACTCAAATATAGCAAATTACAAATGGCGGGGAAAACCATTTGCTTTTGTTTGCCAGGTAGGAAATACTAGCTTGCACTGAATATGCTGGTATGACTGGTTTGGCAAGTTTATATGACACTTGACAGACCAGGGTGCTGCGTATACTCCACACGCTAGTTTCTTGCTGTTATATTACCTAAAGTTAGATTCTATACCAAGTGACTAAAGAACTGAAGTGTATTTTAATAATTTGCTAATGGAATGTTCTTTTTCTCTGAATGAGTACACTGTAGGCTAAGATTTGTTTGGTCAATGAATACATCTTAAATTAGGCTTTGTGATGTTCTGAAGAGCAGAGGACGTGCCCAGAGACACTGGGCTTGTCTTTGATGCGGAGGCCCCAGTCTTTTCATGATGTAAAATTCCTCAGAATTGTTCATCATTGACCTGATGCCTTCAGTGGGTTGACAAGTTTTTATCTAAATGATTTTAAGTGTTTCCACTCATTAAAGTGATTTTTGTTTTTAACTCAAGGAAGGATTGGTTTCACGATTTGAAATGATCTTGCAGAATTAACAGAAGACAAAAAGTCAAAGTACTCTGTTTCCTCTGGTTATGCTCTCTTGTACTTCACGGAATGATAGTGACCTTCATACAGGAAAGCAAATGTAATAGACATTAAAAATAAGCCTCAGGTAGTTGAGGTTTAGTTGCTTCAAATAAACCTCATTCAGATCATTATATATATATATATATATATAAACTTTTCAGAAAGGTGGGCTTCGGAACACTTGTCAAATGTTGTTTATTTTAGGCTAACCATGGATATGACTACTCAATAGCCTTTAAGCCCTTAGGAAATAAATTAGCAATCCTTGGATAAGCATTGGTTCTCTAAAAGTTTATCGTGCCAAATACATTTATTCATTTTGGCATGTTTTCTAGATTGTTGACAAAGGGATGTTATAAGCAAACCTTAATATCATCAGTAGGAGTTGGTGTCAAGATGAAAAAAAAAAACTGTTATACAATTAGGTCCCTGCACATTTAAGTAGCTTTTGTAGGTTTTAAAAATTATTTTCTGGGGCTGAGCCCCTGTAGTGTAGTGATTGTATGCAGGACTGTGGCCCACTGGGTTGGCGGTTCAAATCCAGCAGCCGCTCTCCAGGAGCAAGACTGGGCCTCCTACTCCCACCAGAGGGCAGTGATGCCCTCCCCCAAAACAAACAAAAACAAAACAAGCAAAATTATTTTCCTTCCATTTATCCTTTCCACCAACTCATCTCCAATTTATGATAGCCCAGGTGTCAGGAACTGATCTAGCGAAGCTTGACAGCAGTGAAGACGATGACAAGGAAGGACCCTGCTGGACTTACCTCTCTGGTGATGTAATGCCAATGGGGGAGTGCTTGGACGGGAGAAACAGGTGGAGTTGGAGAGTGAAGAATGATATATATATATATATATATATTTTTTTATAAAGAATGACCAGAGGCGGCCCCTAATCAAACCGAGTTCATTCTGTGCTCCTAGTGACTGATGACTGAGATTAGTCACTTAACAGTAATTGAGAATGTAGCAACCAAAATTCATTTAGAAATGTTAAAATATCCACTATTACAGAAAATTGTTTCTGTTTTCAAATATTAAAATAAAAGTATTTGTTTAATAACGTGGAACTTTTAACTACAAGGTGCTATCCTGAATAGGAGGAGCTACCCCCTCCCCCCAAAAAACAAATATTTTTTAGAGCTCTGTATTTAAATTGTTTTACAAAACAACCTTATCACCTTCAAATGCATTATTCCCCTCACACCAAAGAAACTAATGATCATCATTTCGACCTTTGATTTCACTTGACCAGCTTTTTTTGGAGCAAGGTGATGACTGTGTCTTCCACTGGCTTGCTTGATATTTGCTCTCAGGGTCCTATGAAAGGCACCACGCCTCATCACCAGTGAAGACCTTGGAGGGGAAAGTCTGGGTTGCTTTGGTGCTGTTTCACAGCAACCTTCCTTGTTCCCAAATCTTCCATCACTGAACTTCCCTAGCCCTTCAGTGGTCCCTTGTCAGTCTTTGAGCACAAATCTTTCATCCATTCAGGAAGCTGATTGATGTCCAGGATGACATTTGTGATGAATAAACATTGCACCTTCTTTGAAACATGAAAGCCACTAGTACACTTGAGTTTTTCCCATAGCGCTGTCTGTGTAAGCTGTGTTCAACACCACAACTTTCTGTGGGATTTTTCCTGACCAGGAAACAGCATTTCACAGCTGCACACTGTGAAACTGCACACTGTGTTCTCTTTAATCGGCCATCACAAAAAGGAGATTCGGGTGGAACTGCTTTTACTGAGTGCACTAACTCAGAACTACTTCCTTGATGCTTGTCTAGCAGGAAAAATAAGTACTGCAAATGCTTTTTTTTTTAACCTTTTTTTTTGGGGGGTGACTGTACCCCCTCTGTATATCCTGAATCTCAATCATAGCAACTGAAAGGAGGATGGTTTGGCCTACATGAGGGTTTTAATCAAACCCTAAGGGGGAAAAGTGAGGTCAAGGAAGATTACATCTCCAGTGGCCAAACTTTAGGGAGAAACTAGATGAATGCAATAGTGGAAGTGCAGATTTAGTGGAAGTAAAGAGTTTTGAGTATAAGACACGGGGGGTTCCTCTTATTTCCCCTGGGTTACTTTCAGAAAAAACAAAACAATGAAACAGTGGGTTGCAAGAGAACAATAAGTTCTAACTAAGCGTCAGAAGTGCTCAATCATAGGACATAGATATAAAGGGCTCTTGAAGCAAAGGGAACTATTTTGAACTTAGTAGGGCAAGGAGTTCTTTTAATAGAGTAGCTGACTATGTGATTCATGCAAAGTGACCTATACTTCTGTGACCCTAAAGTGGGCTCCTCAAATTTACATCTCATTGTAGTCCTGGCCCTGCAGAACACAGAAGCCTGAGTTGTCTCCTTAACCATCAACCACTCCCTCTGTTTTCTTTCCATAAAGATCTTTGAGTTTGCTTTCTAATACCTTTACTTTCTTAATTATAGAGGTAAATGGGAAATAGTGTAATCGGAAAAAAAATCTCATTTATGATAGAAGATAGGCTCACTAGCCCAGCAGTTCATTTTCAGACATGTTTACACGGTGGGAGCCAGTGAAAATTAAGCTGACATAACAGGATAGAGGGTAGTTGGGGGTTGGCAGGCTGCAGAGGCAACCAGCTGATGAGTATATAGAAACAGAAGTCCTTCAAATCTGGAGAAGAAAGCAGGATCAGAGTCCGGGGTGTACAGGCAAGGATACACGGGCTAACAAAGCCAACCTGTGACACGGGCCTGACTTTTTCCATTGGGTCATGAACAAGGTCTGAGGGAAATGTTATTCAAAAGCTGTGACTGGGAAGTAGCATTATTTCTCAGAGTCCAGAACAGAGATTCCTTGCTTGTGAAGGGTTGATAACCTGGCGGTGGTCCATGCCAAACAGATTAACTTCCCAAACAAGACTTCAAGATTTGGTGAACAGCTCTCCTGCCTTCACTTCAACACAGTTAAATGAACCACATTTGTTTGCTCTCTTCCATTTTCACTTTTTAATCGCCCTTCCCTTTTCATTTTCTAGTTCAGTTTGCCTTCCTCTTCATCTTTCCATCCTTGGAAATGCTCGAGTCACTCTCCCAAAAAGAATAGTGACTGATAACTGCATCTCTCCTACCCAAATCTAAAGGTGCACGTCCTTGTAACGCCAACACAGAGTGTCTGTTGAATAAATCTTTAGCTACTCCAAATCATTCATAACCCCGTGCCCCTGGATCGCATCGTGAGCTCTCCTTTGATGCTAATGGGAGGCAGTGAAGAGGTGGAATGGATTTGGAGTTAGGCAGACTGCAGTTAGAATTCTTGTCTCTATTCCAGTGATCTAAAGCAGGTTTTGATTTTTGGGATTTTTTTCTTGAGAAGTTAGCACCAATATTTTATAAATAATTTTTAAAAAATAATTATTTTAGGGGCTGAGCCCCGGTGGCGTAGTGGTTGTGCACAGGACTGTGGCCCACTGGCATGGAGATTCAATTCTGGCTCCCAGGAGCAAAGGCTGGGCCTCCTACTCCCACCACCTGAGGGCAGTGATGCCAAAAAAAAAATTATTATTTTACTGGGGGCTCTTACATCTCATCACAATCCATACATTCATCCAGGGGGTCAAGCACATTTGCACATATGCCACTCTCCATCCCCCCTCCCCACCACCACCCAGCCAACACCTGCTCTCCCTTCCAAACCCATAATAAGGTATAGATTATTATTTCCATACCTTATATCATCCTCCGTCACCCTTCACTCACTTTTCCGTTACTCTTCCCCCTGGGAGGGGGTTCTAGATTGATCCTTGTGATCGATTCCCCCTTTCTCTCCCCACCCTCACTTAGTCCTGGTATGTCTACTCTTCTTGTTGGTCCTGAGGTGCTTATCTATCCTGAGTTCCATATGTTGGGGGCTCTTATCTGTAGCAGTGTGCATGCTCTGGTCTAATCCATTTGTCAGGTAGAACTGAGGTCATGATAGTGGGGGTAAGGAAGCACCAAAGAACTGAGAAAAGTTGTGGGTTTCTTTGGTGCTATACTGCACCCTGACTGTCTCATCTCTTCCCTGTGACCCCTCTGTGAATGGATGTCCAATTGTCTACAGATGGGCATTGGGTCTCCACTCCATGCCCCCTACCCCCATTCACCTTGAGTATGGTTTTGTTTTGGGTCTTAGATGTATGACACATTTTAAAAAATTTCTCTGTGCCTTCTGCCCTCATCTGAAAAGTTGGTCATCAAACCTTATAAGACCCAGCTTGGACTGCTTCATGCATGCTTGGCCTCAGTCTCAATTCCCACGTTCTCTTGGTGTTTCCTGATCCTTTGCTTGCAGCCCACAGTCTATCTGCCACGTGTTAACAAGTTGGGGTATGCTGAGACTCAAAGGTGAGTCCAAACAGAATCAAAAGTCAGGGGAGCAGTGAAAAATTGTATATAAGCAGCCTATGACCAAAAGAGGTGATGGCTACTGGCTCATCCTGTGGTGAAGGAAAGTATACACCCCAAGTGTTTTTATTCTTGGTGCAGTAAAAAAAGATAATCCTCTAAGGTGCCATTCTAACTGCAGTATCTCATTTAGTGCCCCAACAGTCTTACCACTTAGATTCCATTACAAGTGTCCCAAATTTATAGATGAAGGCATTAGCATATAGCTTGAAAGGCTTGTTCAAAATGTATGTAGGTCGGTTGAGTCCCGGTGGCGTAAGTGGTTGAGTGCGGGACTACGTCCCATGGGCTTGGTGGTTCAAATCCAGCGGCAGCTCTCAGGAGTAAAGCTGGGTAGCTCCCGCAACCACCAGAGAGCAGTGATGTTCCCCCCTTCAAATGTATGTAGGTAGGTAAAAAAGTGTTGCAACAAAAACATAGAAAACTTTTATTAAAAATATGATAATGTGGATTCATTATCTCTAAACATATTCCCTGTCTATGTCTACCCACTTTTATTTTCTTTTAACATTTTCTTTTTTCAATTGACCATCTTATTGGGGGGGTTCTTATATACTTTATAACAATCCATCATTCTATTGTATTAAGCACACTTGTACACATGTTGCCATCACCATTTCCAAAACCACACGATTCCAAAGGTGGTATTTCTATCTCTCTCTACAGTCTCATTTAAACCTCTCCCCCCACCCCCACCCCCCTTTCAGGTCACTTTTGGCAAGAGACTCAAGCCACATTCCTTTGAAATGTTACCTGAAATGTATGGCAAAAAGACATCTAAAGGGGTAAGGTGGATGAGGTAAGATTTCCCAATAAATTCTCATAAAACAGTGTTCCTACCCTTGAAGAATGAGTAGGCACATTGTCAGGATGGAAAAATATTCCTTAGTACAGCATTCATTATCAAAGCAGTTTTCCATTTTCTTTAAGCTGCTTCCCAGTAAGCCTGCATGTTTATCCTGAATTCTCCAAGAAACAAGTCTATCAAGATCACCCCATTAGGGTTCTGCCAGAACCCTCGGAGTGGGCCTAAAGCTGGCTGACTTTCTTTTCAGCATTCAGTAATTACCTCATAACTGGCTCCTTCAGGAAGCCGCCCCCCGATGTTCAGGCTAGGTTGGTGTTTCTTTTCAGTGTCCCTATACCCCGTGTGAATATTTCTGTCAATTCCTTTTTTCAAAATCGTCCCATGAGTTGTGAAGGTCTTCTTGAGGACAAATATTAATGGGGTTAGGACACATTGGGCCCTGATAGAATGTGGAACGAAAAGTGAATGACAAGCTTTCCCAAGGTTAAATAGTAATCCTGAAACTGGAACCAAAATCTGTTGCACTTTAGAGCTCGTGGCCTTCCCATGATTGCATTTGCACACATACAGTGGGAAGAGCTACATTTCAAGGCGCTGAACATTATCATAGTGTTTTCTAATTTTTAAAACTGGTGTTTTTTAAATAATACATTCATATGGTTCGATAATCAGGATCTAGAGTGACGTAGCTTCCTCTCCTTCCTTTTCCCCATCTTCTCAATTCTCACTCCCTCTGCCATCCCCAAGGTAACCAGTTTTGTTAGTTTCATATTTGCCCTTACAGGGTCCACTTAGTTATTCTTATACAATTTTTGAGCAAAACTGTACCTTCTTCACTTCCTGGCTTTTAAAAGCCCTTAAAAGTGCTTTAAATTTTCCGTACTCTTTCTGAATTGAGTATCTACTAGCAAAGAGTGTTCATGTATCCAGCTTCAGTGAACTTGCAGGTTGACGAGAGTCTAGAGAGAAACCCCTCCCTGCTCACTTCCAAGGAGGACCTCTGGGGGCATCCAGGCCCCTTTCCCCCCGCAGGGACCTGAGGTCTGCCTGTCTCCCTCCGTGGACTTTCAGGCTCTGCAGATTTACCTTTTGGGAACGCTCCGAGGCCACTCCCCCTGATGCAGCTTCTGGCTTTGCACAGGAGAAAGTGCCCTACTGCCTGCCCCTTCTGGGCGGTCCGGTCTAGCTCCTCTTTCTGGAACAAGTCAGCTTCCACGAGGACTTCAGTTCAGCCCCAACATTGGTGTTCTGAACGAGGCGGGCTGGGATGGAAAGAACGCGGCACCCCAGCAGGAAATAAGATCCCAGCCCATCACACCTGGGCCCTCGGAATGATTCTGCAAGAAATCCCCACACGGCCCACCCTGTGGCTTCTCTACACCTTGATGCCGTCGTTGCTGGCAGGTAAGGTTAAAGTGGAAGGTAGCCAGTGGTCTGGGAGTGAAGGAGCTGTAACATACTTTCCCAGGGCTTGGGGTTGGAATCGGAGCCCCGCCTGTCAGTTTTGTTGTCACTTTAAGGAAGACTGCAACCTGTGTGGAAATGTTGAAAGATACAGCGCCAGAACTGTCCGAGGTGCCGTGGTATTGGTCTTATGGCCCGAGGCTAAGCCGTGAAGGCAGCCACCGAGTGGCCGGTGGGTGGCCCGGAGGTGGTCAGCGGCAAGCAGGACAAAGGAGAAGCCTTCGAGGTTGTAACAAAAGAGACATGAAGCCGAGATCACTTGCCGGCTTGGCTTCGTGTTGGGCACAGGTTTCTAAACTTCGGGTCCAAGGTCGCAGCCAGGTCCTGCACAGCCTTTCATACGGAGGGCTGGGGCTTGTTTCCAGCACACGACGTTCCATGAGGCTCGCTCTCCCCTCCAGGCTTCGTGTCCCCACCTGTTCTCTCATTTCCAAATCACAGCTCCTCCGCCTTTGATGCTTCTTCATGTCAAATCATGTCCAAGAGACAGTTCTCATTTTAATACTCCCCCCGCCGAGCGCTGGCACCTGGCAGTGTTCACGAGGGCCTCGGCGCTTTCTGCCTTCAAAAAAGAACAAGATAAACAGGGAGGAAGGAAGGCAGGCGCCGAGAACGACGGCAAGGATTCCAATAAGTTTAAGTCGGGCAACGCACCAGGGCTGAGGCAATGCGCAAGTATGTGGAAGCGGCCCTCACAACAAATTGGCGGTGTCCATGCATCGGAGCTCAGCGCCCAGTTTCTGTCACGTGAGGTCCGAGTTCTGCTGTGTCCTTCCCCTGCCCAGGCCCCACCCCGGGTGAATTTCGCCCCACTTCTGGAAAACAAGTATGGACGGCGAGCAACGGCGCCCTTCACAATAGGCGTGCTTGGCTGGCGTTTCCCCGCCTGTCTCTGTTGTAACTTCCCACCCCAGGCGCTGGCCCCCCGGTCCTCTGCTGAGCGCACGCACGTCCTGTCATCATTCCAGGTGCGCCGCGCTCAGACAGCCTCTTCTCAGACCTCTCTCCCCTGGGACCCTGGGGCGCGTGCCTGGCTCCACGTATTCCGGCTAAGGAGGGTGGGTCGGTTGGTGAGCGGATGGAGTCGTTGGTGGTACAGACCAGTTGCCAAGGAAACCTTCCTTCCGTCAGCCAAAGGCAGATGACCGGGAGGCCCAAGGAGAAGAAAGAAGGCCAGTATTTTTAAACTTGGCGTTGTCTTCCATTAGGCAGTCCAGACTTTTAAGCTTTGTATCCTGAAAACTCGTGTTCCAAAGAATCCTGGAAGTAAATATGACCCTCTGCAAAGAAAAGAAAGTGGGAAATCCAATGTGGCTGAAAAAACACCGCAAGAATTTCACAGCCAGAAAGATCTGTGTGTGAGCAGTGGCTGACTTACGATGGATGTGCTCCAGGGGTACAGTGGTCTGTTTACACACTGGGGTGCCGACAGCAGAATCCATGTCATAAGGTTCTCTGCTTCTCGAAAGACTTAGTCTTGGACACCCACAGGGCAGTTCGACTCTCTCCTACAGGGTGCTGTGAGTTGGAATTGACTCGATGGGAGTGAGTTTTCAGAACGAAATGACAAAATCATGTAACTTCAGTTCCCTCCTCCGTGAAATGGCTCTACTGGGTAGTCTGAAGACTGTGGGAATTTAAATGAGAGGATGCAGACAAAATCACCATGTGACCCCCCACCCCAAGTGTTAGTGAAGTTGGTCACTTCAACAGACAGGAATGGTGGTAGACTGTTCCCTCTGAATTGTGTTGGTGCCTGGAATGAATTCTGAACATTCTATGTGAGCGTCTTCATATTTATATATATATAAATCTCAGTTGCCATCCGGTTGATTCTGATTCTGACTCCTATGGGTGTCTGTGGTTATGTATTTACAGGAGCAGAAGGTCTCTTCTTTATTTTGTAGAGGTTTGTTAGAGCAGCATTAGAAAACCAATGCATTCCCGAAGAAATAGAAGTTGTAAATTCAACCCTCGGGAAAGGATGCTGATTTTTTTTTTTTTTTGCCCAGAGTGAGCATCCGCATCCGAGCACTCGGATCCCAGTAAGCCAGTTCGCGTGTCCATAGCGGTCTTCTTCCTGAAGTGGACAACGCCGTTCCTGTTGTTAGGTGCCAGCAAATTGGTTCTGACCCACGGAGTCCCAAGCACAACAGAAGGACCTGTGTGGGGGCACCAGCCTGTGCCATCCTTACCGTTGTTCCTGTGCTGGACCGAGGCCCTCATTGACTGCAGGCACGGTGTCCCTCCCTCTCATTGAGGACCTGCCTCACTTTTGCTGCCCCTCCAAGCAAGATGACCGGACAATACCTTAAGGAAACTGGTTTCTTCAGAGACTTGACTTCAATACATCCTGTTCCTCCCTGATCGATGACATTTCTCCTTCATGAGAATGCTGTGTCGATAACTCGTCTTCCTTCTGTCCCTTTAACTGTGTTTTCAAGACCACCGTCAGCCCACTCTAATCATTGGAAGGTTTTGAAAAACCCTTTGTGGATGGGCAGAATCACTTTCAGTTCGCAGTCGGAACTGAAAACACATTTCCCATCTTGCAGAGTCATTTCCTCCCTAGCCTTCTGACCCACATCCTGCAGTGCCAGGACCCTCTGGGTGGCCCTTGAAGCCTCCCCCCGAATCAGTAGCTCACGGGGTAAAAGTTGGTGTGCTACATAAACATAGCAATGCAGGAATGAGATTTGGGACACACTGAACAGATAACGTTAGAACATCAGAGCTGTTGCCCACAGGGGTCACAAAGAAGCAGATTTCATTCTAAAACAGAGATGAGGATTGAGTATTTTGTTCGTAATGGAGTGAGATTTAGAACTTCTTCATAGGTAGGAGAAGAGGGTCACATGCGTGCTAATTAAAACATGGGACATCTTTCACTGCTTTCCTGTGTGCCCTGTCTTGAAAATAGGTGTATCCAGTAATTCAGCTTCAGAATGTGTGTCTTTAAGCCTTGAAGAGTGGTAGGTCTGCCCTGATCATAGTGCCCCAGACCTCAATTGTGGCTGTGCTGTCAGCTGTCAAGCCAGGCCTCCTTTAGTCTGCACTGATGTGATGGACTATTTGAACTTAACTGTAGAACTTTACATTTTCCCTAGATGCATATCACCTGGTTTGGTTTTATCCTATCTACTTATTTTTTTAATTAAAAAAATTTTTTATGAGGCATCACTACCCTCTGGTGGTGGGAGTAGGAGGCCCAGCCTTTGCTCCTGTGGAGCTGGAATTGAACCTCCATCCCAGTGGGCTGCAGTTCCGTGCACAACCACTACACCACAGGGCCTCAGCTCCCCATTTACTTTTAACATATCATATATCTTGCAACCTACATATTCAAGATTAGCATCAATTTTTAAACATGTGAAGGTATTATGGTTATCTATATTTTAAAAAATCATTTTACCGGGGCCTCTTACAACTCTTATAAAAATGCATACATTCATGGTGTCAAGCACTTTTGTACATTTGTTGACATCTTTTTTTCCTTTTTAAATCATCTTATTAGGAGCACTTATAGATATTATAAAAATCGATAATTCAAATAGATCAAGCATACGTTGTACAATTGCTACTACCATCATTTTCAAAACATTTTCTTTTTTATCTCATAACTGAAATTTCACCACAGTTCCTAAAATTTATGTTTCTTTACATTTTTCTGCCTTTGCTAAGGGGGACTTTTCAACCTGAGAATATATGTCTTTCTGTAATTTTTGCAAACCTCTTTTTTAGTACTTTCAATACTTCCCTTTCTTTGTTTTTAATTATTTTATTTGGGGCTCATACAACTCTTATCACCATCCATCCATCATGTCAAATACATTTGTACATTTGTTGCCATCATCGTTTTCAAAACACTTTCTTTCTACTTGAGCCCTTTACATCAGCTTCTCACTTTTTCCTCTCCCCTCCCATGAACGTTTGATAATTTATAAAATCCCCCCCCAACCCCATGTCTTACATCAACCACAGTCTCCCTTTACCCACTTTTCTGCTATGCATTCCTCTAGGAAGGGGTTATATAGAGATCATTGTGATCAGTTTCCCCTTTCTTATGGTTATATTTTTTAAATGGAAAATTTTATTGAGATAATTATAAATTCACGTACATTTGTAGGAAGTCATGGAAACTTTGAACACTTTGCATAATTTCCCCCAACTAGTAATTTGCTAAACAAAAGATTAATATCAAAATCAGTATAATGATATCATTGATATAATCTACCTTAGATTTCCTTAGTTTTGCTCAAATTTGTGTGTGTGTGTGTGTGTGTAGCTTCATGTATTCACTGTTACCAAGATACTAAAAAAATTCAACACTCTAATGATCTCTCTTACCATGTTCTTATCAACACATCTCCCGCTCCCCGACTCCCAGTTCCTAATTGTAATTCCTGGCAACCACTAATCTGTTATTCCAAAAATGTTTAGTGGGATCATACAGTATGTAGTCTTTTGGTATTAGTATTTTTTACTAAGCATAATTTTCTGGAGGTCCATGCAAGTTGTTTCCCGTCTGGAGGTTCATGTTCAAGTGGTTACCACTGCTGCCTGGTATTCCACAGCTTGAAGGAATCACATTTTGTTTAACCACTCACCTGCTGAAGACCATCTGGACTGTCCAGTTTAATTATTATAAATTAAGCCACTGTTTGTGTGCAGATTTTCTGTGATATTTATTTTTGTTGCTTTGGGGTAATTCCTAAGAGTGAAATTGCTGGCTCATAAGGTAGATACATGTTTATCTTGCAAGAAACTGTCAACCTGTTTGATCCAATTTCTTTGTGTTTCTTGTTTTCCTTTGTGTTTCTTGTTTTCCTTTGTGTTTTTGCCAACATTTGGTGTTGCCTCTCTTCCTTGGGAATTCTGTGAAGTGTATAGTGACGTCTCATTGTGTTTTCAATGTGCATTTTCCCCATGGCCTGTTATAATGAACATGTTTTCATGTGCTCCTTTGCTCTCTGAGTATCCTCTTCAATGAAATGTCTTCCTGTATTTTGCCTATTCCCTAATTGAATTTTTTTACTTTTTTATTGCTGAGTTTGGAAAGTACTTTGTTAGATAATGTGGTTTGCAAATATTTCCTCCCCATTTGTAGCTTGCCTTCTCATTTTCTCAGTAGGGCTTTTCTTGGAACAAAAATTTTGCAATTTTGATGGAGTTTAAATTTTTAATATTTCTTTTTCTAAATCTTACTTTTGACATGTACTATAAGTACTCTACCCAACTATGAAGAATTGCTCCCTATATTTCCTTCTAAAAGTTTTATCACTTTACATTCTACATTAAGTCTGTGAGGATTTTGAGTTGATATTGTGTGAAGTGGGGGATTTAGGTAAAGGTTCGTTTTTGCTTGTGTGTTTTTGCTGGTATGTGTCCAATTGCTTCAGTATGTTTTTTGAAAGACCTGTCCTCCCTCCACTGAATTGCTTTTGCACCTTGGCCAAAGATCATTTGTTCACATTTGTGTGATCATGTTTTGTGCATTATATTGATTGCTGAGATCTCTATTCTTTCCATTGATCTCTCTGTCACTTTGTCAATTCTATAGTGTTGATTCCTGTAAGCCAAGGAATTTGGAAGTCTGATTTCCTCTGTTTTACTCTTCTCTTTCAAAATTGTTTTAGTTATTCTTGTTCCTTAACTTTTCATATGTATTTCAGAAAAAAGTTATCTATAGCTACAAAAAACTTTTCTGGGATCTTCAAAGGAATTGCATTCACCCTGTATATTAATTTGGGGCATTTGACATTTAAAAAAATTAAAAAAAATTTTTAGGCATCACTGCCCTCAGGTGGTGGGAGTAGGAGGCCCAGCCTTTGCTCCTGGGAGCCGGAATTGAACCTCCATCCCAGTGGGTCGCAGTCCCACGCACAACCACTACGCCACTGGGGCTCAGCCACATTTGACATTTTTAATATGTTCAGTCTTTCAATCTATGAACATACCATGCCCTCCGTTTGTTTATTTACTCTATGATTTCTTTCATCAGCATTATGTAGCTTTCCATGCACTAATTCTGTTTATCTTTTGTTAGATTTACACCTAAATATTACTATCTTTAAGGGGCTGGAGTTCTACATTTTCTTATAACAGAATTAACTTGGTGGTAGTGAGCTTTTTGGTTCCATTTTTTTTCAAATATTGTAAATAGCACGATCTTTTAAATTTGTGAAAGCATATCATTATTAGTTTATAGATATACAAGTGTTTTTTATATTTGTATTCTGTGATTTTGCTGAATTTACACAATCATTTCAAGCAAATATTTTGAGAATGATAGGGCAACTGTGTTAGTCTGGGTAGACTAGAGAAACAAATTCATAAACACACATATGTATATAAGGAAGGGGTTTATGTACAAGAGGAATGGAACATTGAGAAAGCATCCCAACCCAGTCCAGTCCAAGTCCATAAATCCAATATTAGCCCAGATGTCTGATACCAATCTATAAAGTCCTCTTCAGACCCACAAAGCACATGCAATGATGCCAGGACAATCACAGGCCAGTGGGTGCAGAGTCTTGTGTATCCAGTGGCAGTAGAAGCCTCTCAGCACTGGCAGGGCTCTCCATGTGGCTTCTCTGGCCCCAGAGGTCTGGTTCCATCAGGGTAAGCCCATGTGACTTCTCTGACTCCTATAGGACTCAGGGTCTTTCAGCATGCTGCCATCTTGTTTTATCAGTAGAACATCTCCCAGGGACTGAGTCTATAGTCTCTTACCTCCACGGGGAAAATATTGTGAGATTTACCAGAATTCTCAGAGAAAGCCATGCCCACGCAGGGGTCTCATTGTCTTTCTCCAGATTGATAGGCTAGACTCCACCCCTCCACTCTTAATCAATTTGGCATCAGAGTACATGACTGCCACAGCAACAAATGTATATATGTGCTTGACATGCAATGGATGGATGGATTGTGATAAGAGTTGATTTAAAAGGATTCCATGGCTTGCAAACATGTCATCGGCAAAAGGACTATTTTGTTTTTTTCATTCCTATCTAAGTGCCTTTTTGCTTTTTTTTTTTTCTTGCCTTACAGTACTGGCTAGAACTTCTAGTATCTAAAGAAAAATGATGAATGTGGATTTACTTGCCTTATTTTTAGTTTTGGAAGGAAGCATTCATTTTTTCACCATTGAGTGTGGTTTTGACTAGGATGTTTGTAGCTATTATCAAGTTGAGGTAATTCTCCACCTGAAAAAATTTTTTAATCATCAGGGTATTAGATTTTATAAAGGGTATTAGATTTTATAAAATAACTTTCTTCCATGTCAATTGATGTGATCAGATGATTTTTTTAAAAGACATGTTCTTAGGGTGCACTATATGAATGACTTTCCAAATGTTGCATATTTCACATACCTGAAATAAATCTCACTTTTCCTTGATGTTTAATTCCATGTGTATTGTTGGGTTGAGAATTGTTGCTTATATATTGTTGATTTGTTCATGATGCAAATGTCATGAGAACTACTGGAATGTATTTTATTTTATCATTATACCTTCTTTTTCTGTTTTTGACATTAGGGTACTAATGGCCTCATAAAATAATGAATGTTTGATAGAATCTCCAAATTCTACAAAATGAAACCATATTTTACCAGTGAAGACAGCTGAATCTGAAGACTTACTTTATGTTAGCTTTACAGTTTCTTTAATGGTTACAGGACTATTTAGATTATCTACAGCGTCCTGGCTAATTTTTTTTATTATTAATTGGGTGTTAATACATAAAGCAGATCATGCCATGGTTGAACTACATCGAGCAGAATGGACAATTGTGACCATAATTTGTTTCCTAACATTCTTGTTCTTCCTGGACTCTTGACATTATCCCCCTTTTACCCCACCACCACCGCTGTACTGCCACCTTACTTACTGCCACCCCTCCCCAGGCTGAAAACCTTATTCTACTTTGGATGACTTTTAAAAATCGTTTTTGGGGGGCTCATACAACTCTTATCACAATCTATACATACATACATTATGTCAAGCACACTTGTACATTTGTTGCTGTCATCATTCTCAGAACATTGGCTTTCTACTTGAACCCTTGGTATCAGCTCCTCATTTTCCCCTCCCTTCATTCCCTTCCCTCATGAATCCTCGATAATTTATAAATTATTATTATTTTGTCATGTCTTACTCTGTCTGACATCTCCCTTCACTTACTTTCCTGTTGTCCATTCCCTCAGGAAAGGAGTTCTTGAGATAGGAACTTAGATTGCTGGTTTTAGGCCTTTCTTAATTTCTGATGCAAATATACTATAAGAATCCCTTCATACAACATTTCATAAGGGTCATGGGAAAAGGAATGGAAATATTCCTAAAAAATTTCCATGAACTTTTTGAAGCCCCTTAATACACAGGAAAACATATGAAGTTCAACTGTAATCTCACTTAAATATATGTGGCTTATCTGATTGGTAATGAGGATTTGTTTTCTTTTGTTGTTGTTGCTTTCTTTGTAATAAAGCTCAACCACTTAAAAAGAAGGTATCCCTTCAGCACTGCTTTAGATGTATCTTAGAGATTTTGACGTGTTATATTTTAATTTTCCTTCAAGGTGATGCAGTTTTGTTTTTTTTTCCATTGAGACTTTGATCCATGGATTATTTTGAAGTATGTTGCTTAATTTTCACATATTCAGAAATTTCCCTGTTGTCTTTGTTATTGATTTCTACTTTCATTCTGTTATGAATGAAATTTATATCACTTATATATTCTATAAATTCAGTTCTTGTAAATTTGTTGAGGTGTATTTCATAGCTATTGTTCTATTCTGAAAAGCCAAATATTCTAATGTCAGTGATTTTCTTCAGAACAATTCAGGGTCTCCACTCATTAAGAGCAAAAGAGAAGGAATGTGAATGTCTCAAAGAAGAAAATAATTTATCGAACTATTAGCCTACACAAACCTTGTCCTCACCTACCCTGAGACCAAAAGAACTAGATGGTGCCTGGCTACCACTACTGACTGCTAAAACTCGGGCTACAGTAGATGTATCTTAATGTAACTGCCCACCGTTACACCGCGAGAATGGCGCAGGACCAGGCAGTGTTCGTTCTGCTGCACATAAAGTCGCTATGCTTGGAATCAACTCAGTAGCACCTAACAGAACAGCAACAATGTAATTGTTGGAAGCTGTTGGATAAAACTAAAGTTCTTTAAAAAGTCCAGCATATTGAACTTGTACTCTGAGAATACCCTTGAAGCCAGTGTTTTTCAACCTGTGGATCCTGACCCCGTTGGGGGTTGAACGACCCTTTCACAGGGGTCGCCCAATTCATCACTGTAGCACAGTGACAGTTATGAAACAGCAATGAAAATAATTTTATGGTCGGGAGGTCATCACAGCATGAGGAACTGTATAAAAGGGTCGCAGCATTAGGAAGGTCGAGAACCACTATTTTAAGCCTTGGGCTGAAATTCCTTGAAGTTACCTTTTAATGAAACAACAGATTTGCACACACACACAAAGAATGGGTGGGCGTATTGAGTTTATCATTGTTGAACCTAGGTAATAGATATGTTAGGGGTTCTCAATTAACCTCTCTATAATTTTTTATAATAGAAAGTTTTTGTGTATTTTAAGGGACATATTACCATATTAATATGACGTCCTACCAACTATCGAAGCTCTCACTGCTGACCCTTGAGTGTATGTTCCTTTCAGGGCCACAACCATAGCATGTTCTCTGCTCATTCTGCTGAGCTGCTTGGTCTCCATCTAGCCTAAGGCCCTCGTAGAATGATATCTTCCCTGCCCTGTCGACTTCCCCAGTCTCTGCCCAGGCACAATAGCACGGGACCCCTTCAAGTAGCAGGCTGAGGGTAACAGCTTTGGCTTGTTACACTCTTGGGGGTGGCACAAAGGGCTCTTGACTTCCAGGGTTTCTGCTTGCCATTTTACACACATGAGGAGTCTGACTACAATCCTGTACAGAAGTCAGCAGCTGTCCACTTGGATGGAATAGTGACAAGATTGTGACCCCTTGGGGGAGCAGAGAGTATGCTAGATACTGAGGAATTTAGATGCCGAGAAAAGTTCAGTAAATGAAAACAAACAAACAGATTTGTGGAAAGCAGTAGACAGAGGGTCCCGTGTCCCAGACTCTCCTCTGGTGAGGTGAAGCTAAGTTCCAGGGCCGAGGGAGCCCTGGAGAAGTGAGAGAGTTTGGCACCTGGAGGCGTGAGAACCGCTGGTGTTTGTGATGGAGAGGGGATGGGAGCAGAGGGGCCAGCACTTTGGAGGGGGCAGCTCCAGCTCGACAGGGAAAGGGCAGGGCGAGGATTCCCGCCTCTGGACTGAGGCCAGTGGGACCGGGAGTAAGAGCCAG
The DNA here is from genome assembly GCA_004026705.1 of Nesogale talazaci. NCBI lineage: Eukaryota > Metazoa > Chordata > Mammalia > Afrosoricida > Tenrecidae > Nesogale > Nesogale talazaci. Next base: position 53,601 of record PVJH01009477.1, read on the forward strand.
GCTCCAGGGTTGTTTCACATTCCTTGACTGGGCTGGGTGTTCTGGCCAGGAGCCCGGAGCCCTCCTGCTTCCATCGCTTCATGTTCCCCAAGGAGCTGTCTCAGAGAAATCTTTGCATGCTTCTCTGAGGGAGGACAGCAGGGAGGCCCAGGCTTATCATCCTGTGCCATGCCACTCCCCAGCCGGCCCTTGGGTGACTGTGAGGTTAGGGTTGGGGGAGCAGGAACCCTCCCTTGTGGGTGCCCAGGTGTTTCCGCACACAGACCCACCATCTCCCGGGGCACGATGGAGGCGTGTCATCAGGGTCCGACATGAGAGAGAAGGCAGGGCAGCTAGGAGGGGCGCCTCCAGCTCCTCAGATTCCATCAGGGTAGGGTAGCAGGGTCTGATAACGAGCAGCAGGTGCTCATTGGGAGACAGGCCCAGAGATGAAAAGGCGTGGGTTAGGGCCCTGGCCCTCTGCACAGAAAACGGCGATGTTATCACTGAGCCAGTAACAGCGAAGGGAGGCAGGTGCTAGAAGGGGAGCGTGGGAAAGAAGGAAGAGAAGAGCCATGGAGTCAAGAGACGGCGCTCTGGGGCTGCACAGAAGGATGAGCCCAGGGCTGCCCAGCATCTTGTGAGAGGAATTTTGACTTCACAGGCCTCTTTCAAGCTGTGTGCAAATGGCTCCTGGTATACCTGCTCTGAACCTAAATGGGTACCTGGCTCCACGTTGGTGCAGGAGCCTGCGCTCTTCCAGGACAACGTCTGTGAACTAGCTCGGTGCCCCTTGTCACTGTGTGCCCTCCACAGCAGGCCCGAGCCTGCCCCTTGTAACTGTCAGCAGTTGCCCCTCTCAGCCTCGCTGGACACACGAGGGAGTAGGAGGTCGGCGGAAGGAGACGCTGAGGATGAGAACCCAGTGAGAGCCTCCGGGGGGTTGTCACGCAGGGGTGGGTGGCACAGATTCAGGCAAACTCCTTCAGGGGCACAGTCATGGCCTGGAAGCAGGTCAGTCTAGCTGCCTCAGTTCCCTCATTCACACGATGGAAAGAATAAAAGCCTTTACCTCCCAGCATGGCTCTGAGGATGAGGTAATAGAATAACAGTTTAGGACATGGCTTAGATAGGACGTAGTACATGCTCAATAAATATTCTCACTGCCATCAAGCCACAGTTACAACGAAGATAGCAAAAGTTTAGTGTCCCACATCTGATGACGTGAGGACCATTTCCGGTTCATAAACAGGGGAGGTCTTTCCTTAGACACCAATTTGAAATCATGGCATTTCTTCAATACGAGCCCCTCTCTGAGCTTCTCTGCCTGCCTTTCGATCCTAGATGGAGTGGCCGTCCTGCCTGCTCCTCAGAACCTCTCTGTACATTCAATCAACATGAGGCACATCCTGATGTGGAGTCCTGTGGTTGTACCTGGAAAAACAGTGCACTATTCTGTCCAGTACCAGGGGTAGGTTTCTGCTTTTTATTATTGTTTGCCTTGTTCTTTTTCCTTTGGATTATAGTGGTCTCCTGTTACATGCGGCCTTGCCAGGGACTCATGGAGGCTAAGCAGACCTTGACTCGCTGCCCCCGTGTCTGCAGAGGCAGTGGGAGAGGTGAAGAGAAGTGGGAAACCGTGTTATGAATTTGACCCTGAATCCTCTGGAAACACAAATGTTTACAACATTGTGAGGGAGATTCTTTTCAACAGTTAGCCTCTGTCCAATGCTGAAGAAAGTTTGAAGAAATGAGTTTGACTCTCATTTGAGGTGAGGACATTATTATAGGCTTAAATACTGATGAGGTGAGGGAACAGGGAGGCATTCATTTGTCTGGGAGTTTGCACCTAGAAGTCAAACCAAATTAGGTGACCATAAAGGCCGGCTGGGCCAGTGGCTAGGTGGGCTGGACTCTTCTGCAGGTTTCCAGGCTCAGGCAATAGGAGACAGACACAAAGGAATGTCAGTGTAGTGTATTAAGAATAAACACAAACTAAGCACCTATCCCTATTGGACTGCTAACAGCAAGGTTGGCATTTCAAAACCACCAGTCCACGCTGTGGGAGAAAGACAAGGTTCTCTACTCCCATAAAGAATTACAGTGTCAGAAGCCCACAGGGGTATTTTGCCCTGTCCTCTAGGGTCGCTGTGGGTCAGAAACCACTTGATGGCAGTGGGTTTTGTTTTCGAAGTACTTATGTGTGTAGGCATCTTCTGGGCTCAGGGATATGCGTCGTTCCTGGAGATGGGTGCTTACAAGCACTATGTAGGTTAGGTAACAAATGTACAGATGGTAACTGCCATGGTGACTCATTGGTATCTATTGCCCCATGTGGTAACCAATTAATTTAAATGTAGTGAAATAAGAATAATTTTGTTGTTGTTCTGCAGTCACGTTAGGCACATTTCAAGCCCTCCCTGGCAGCACATTGATTCTCCCTGCCACCCTGGACAAGATAGATGGAGAACCTTTCCATCGCTAATGAAAATTCATTGGGGCGCATGGTTGTAGCTGATTGCCTAATTATCAGTGTCAAAGGAGGTATGCCAGAGAGTTGATTCTGTGGCTCCTTAACATTGGGCAGTCCGGGAAGGCTTCTGTGAGGAGGTGATATTTAAGAGCGAGGAGCCAGTCGTGTGAACAGTGGGAATAGAGCCTTTGAGACAGAGTAAATGGCTAGTGCAAGCGTCCTGAGGCTGAAAGAACCCAGCACGTTGGAGGAAAGAAGCTGGATTCCAGCCTGAGTGCTCTGAGACGTCACAAAGGAGAGAACTCCCACGGCCTGCTGAGTGCGGAGTGCTTTAAAGAATGGCAGGCGTGGAAGCTGGGATGCCAGTTCAGACGATGGCAGTGACTGAAACCAGAGCCGTGGCAGAGGAGCTGGAGAGGCCCGACTGGACTGTGCTCAGGCCGTCTCCTCTTCCCTGGTCTTAGGAGTGAGGGAGGACGTGTGGTTGGAGAGGGAGGAATGGAGGTCCAGAGCAGCTATTTTGCTGCTCTCCCCAGAGGAGGAGACTCTTTTGAAGGGGCTAGTTGGAGCTGTGCTCTTGTGTTTTTGGCCAGGGAGTACGAGAGCCTGTACCTGAGCCACATCTGGATCCCCAGTCACTGGGACGCGCCCATCGCAAAGCCTGAGTGTGATGTCACGGATGACATCACTGCCACTGTGTGGTACAACTTCCGGGTCAGTGCCATGCTGGGCTCTCAGACCTCGGCTTGGAGTGTCCTGGAACACCCCTTTAATCGAAACTCAAGTAAGTTCCATTTCTCTTTACTCTTCCTGCTTTGCTCTGCCTTCTAACCTTGCCTTCAGGACCACACTGACCTAAATTCTTCAGATTCTCTCTTTTTTTAAAAAATTAAAAAAAAATTTTTTTTTGGGGGGGGCATCACTGCCTCTGGTGGTTGTGGGTGCTACCCAGTGATGCTCCTGAGAGCCACCGCTGGATTTGAACCGTCAAGCCCGCGGGCCGCAGTCCTGCACTCAACCACTTACGCCACCGGGGCTCAGCCCCCAGACTCTCTTTAGCTCAAAATACTCGTACATAGAGGATTGAGAATGCAAAAAACCGTCATTCATACATTCTAAAAGTTGCCAACTTCTCCCTCTTGTTCTCTGGCTTCGGAAGTCACTCCGGGCAGGCTTAGGCAGAGGGTGGAGGCAGAGGGAGCCCAGAGGAAAATCTGCTCCGGGAGTGGCGGGCCCAGGCTGGGGCTGCGTTTTTCCACCCTGGTAGGACTCCATGCCTCCTCTCTAGCCTCACATCCCGGGGCCCACTAGCCCACACGCACCGCCTGCATGAGCAGCCTCTTGGAGCCAAAAGATCTCTCCTTTTCACAGAGCCACCAGAAACAGGCACCCTGCTAAGACCCTGGGAAGCACATTGTTTCCGTAGTGCCATAGTGTCTGGAAAATGATGGATAAAGAACCGAGGAAGAGTTTAGAGAGGTGGTCAACAATGAGAGTAGAACCATGAGGAATGTGAGACAGGGTCTGCGGGCTTGGAGTAGCAGCAGCCAGGGCTGGGCATGCAGGAGGCCGGTCAGGAACTAGCAAGGACCTTGAAACTGAGCCAAGTCATTACTGGGGAGCCCTGGGAGAGGAAAGGGTGTAGGCACGCCTGTTTTACAGAACAGCCACCCTGGCTGCTGTGGGCAAAGTGACCTGGAGTCAGACTGTGCTGGACGGCAGGGCCAGAGGGAGGAGGGCGTGGTGACATTCCTTTGACGCGCCCATGGAACTTCCTGATTTCTGGAGTGGGGAGGGCAGATCGAGTTAGTAAAGATAGAGCTTGAGGCCCGCTCTCAGGAGAGGCAGTAGGAGAGGTCATGGCGATGTCCAGCCTCTGGCTGACCAGCTTGATGAGGGTATGCTCCAAGGCCGAACCCAGGAGAAGCAACTGGTCTTTGGAAGAGAAGTTACCCTTGACCAGGGGTTCTTTGAGGGTGAGGTGCCTGTAAGATTGTATGTCATGGATATGGAAATCATGAATGGGAGCTCAGGAAGATCAAGATCAGACACACGTGCAAAATCAATAGCTGATGGCGTAGGAACTTAGAAGATTGTCCAGAGACAAGCTACAGGGGTCAACGAGAGCCCAAAACCAGGCCTTGGAGAACCCCAGGGTTCAAAAAAGGGAGTGGAAGGAAGGGTGCCAGAGTAAGGGTGGGCAAGCCGAGAGGCAGGGAGAAGAAAAGAGGTCCAGGGCATGGACCCCTGATCACGCCCTTGAGAAGGTGGTTTCTGTAATGGTAGTGGTCGAGGCGGTGGTGGTGGTGGTGGGAGGTGGAGGTGGTGGAGTTGTTGGTGGTGGTGAAGGCGGTGGTGGTGAAGATGGTGGTAGAGACAATTGAGTTGGTGGAGGTGGAGGTGGTGGTGGTGGCGGTGGTGATGATGCCCGTGGTGGAGACAGTGCAGTTGGTGGAGGTGGAGACAGTGCAGTTGGTGAAGGTGGTGAGCCTTCAGGGTGGAGGAGTGAGTGGATTGGGCAGAAGCAAGGCAGCTCCATCTCTGAGACAGACCTGACTGAGACTCTGGGATGGCCCTTACCTTCTTTGGCCTCAGTTCCATCAACTACGTAAGCTGGGAGTGGGGTTATGAGGTAAAGTCTGTATAGACCACTGTCCAAATAGTCTCTGCACAGAAGCTATAGATAATATTCTCTAGTTATGTTCTCAGTAAAGATGAAAATCCAAAAGCCAAAGCCACACCCTGCCGTCGAGGTGATCCTCTTAGCGACTCTGTCCAGGGGTCTGGAGACTGTCGCTCTGCACAGAAGCAGACCCACTTGGTGTTCTCCTGAAGAGCAGCTGGTGGGTTTGCAATGCTGACCTGTAATGAGCAGTCAGAGCTTACGTGGCCGGTTCTTCCTCAAGGTGAGCACGAGGGACCGAGTAGAGACCTGCTTGATAAGATCATCGAGAAGTCAGAGACTGCTTTTCCTTTGCAGCTCTTTCGGAGATGGTCCCATCAGTGCTGTGGTTACAGGGAGCTTCTGGACACTGTGTTCTGCACAGATGCCCCCTGGTTTCCCAAATCTCCCTGCCCCATCTCCAGCCAGCTCTTCAAAGGTGTGAGCTCACATTCTTAGACGGATAAGTAAGGCCGGCGGCAGATGGGCTCCCCTCTGATAACTCCCGCCAGGACCGACACCTTTTTGGAGTGTCTGCTGAACCCAACCGCTACGCTCTGACCTCAAACACACACTCCCCGTTTCTCCAAGCTAAGGCCAACAATCTGGGGTGACCCTTCTGGTCCTGCAGTGTCTGGGTATGAGGGACAAGCGTGGATCGCTGATCAGCTGCCAGAGAGCAGAGGATGCCTGTGGGAGGCCCTTCTGTCCTGGACTCCTTGAGGAGAAGTATCCACGGGGGTTGCTAGTCTCCGTTAAGAGTCCTGAAGGTGAACTGTGGTGCTTGTGCTCACGCTGTAGTCTCCATAGTTGTTTATTGGAATTGGTAAAGCTCTCTCCCATGCCAACAGTTTCCAGTCAGAATGTGAGCTGCAGAATCCTTGGACTGAGCGTAGCGTGGCCAAGCCATTCATAGGCGGCCCATTGGATGAGTTTTGAAAGTCATCAACAGTCTGTCCAGGTTCCTGATCTGTGGGGGCCAAAGGAAGGTACATACCTCTGACAGGTACGGGGCAAAGACCGGGCCCTGGCTGTCCTCAGGGGGCTTGAGCTCCTGTGGGTGTTTGGCGAACATTAAGAAAGCACCTGCTCACCTAGATGAGCCAAGATGAAAAGAAACCTCGGCAAGAAAAGTAAAAAGAGAAGCACGGAGTACAAAAATTCGAAACCAAATTGAAAAAAAAAAGTTTCCTGGAACATTCAATCATTTTTCTGTGTGCCTGCTGGGGAAAGAACAGTGGACTTTATTCTGGGCAAGAGGAGGCAAAAGGGAATTACAGTACGTCTTTGTCAACTTTTTTCTTCATCCATCATCTAAAAAGCAATTCCAGGGTCCCTGCTGAGTCCTGGAGAGTATTCCTGTGCATGTTTCCACATGCTGGGGAGGTTCTACCAAGTCCGTCCTTTTTCCTTCAGGCCTGGCCCATTTCCACTAACCATTTTGTCACCATGCTCTCAGGAAATCAGTTCTGACTGGGGCTGGCTTTGACTCTCCTTTTGTTTTGTCAATAGCCATCCTCACCCCACCCAAGACAGAGGTCACCAAGGATGGCTTCCACATGGTAATCGAGCTGGAAGACCTGGGACCTCAGTTAGAGTTCATCGTGGTCTATTGGAGGAGTGAGCCTGATGCCAAGGTGAGACTTACAGCTTTGGCCCTCTGAGCCAGGCTTCTGTTTTTCTGAGACTTTGGAGGAGGAAGGGGCTGAGGCTGTGAGAGGTGACAAGGCAAACTGGCCACCAAGCCTGGAAGACTTTTCTTCAAAGAATGGTCTCCGTTCATCCCAGGCCTTAGCTGCGAATTTCTCAGGCCAGCGTTGTTGAAATGTGTGAGGTGCTGCTTCCTCTCCCTAAACTCTCAGGCGATTGAACTGACCACACCTTTGCAACGTGCTTCGTTTGGTCTCCTCAGCAGCTGTTCCTGGCCTGTGTAGAAGCAGGTTGTTCCAGATCAACCAGAGATTTCCAAAGTTCACGAGGCTGGCCTAAGCCTCTTGAGGGTGTGAAGCTGGGCAGAGTACAGAAGTGAGGCAAGGATCTGGAGCTGCCTTATGAAGAAATCTGATTAATTATGAGCAGATGTGCCCTTGGCATGCCTTTGTGGTATGCTGCCCTACCCCGTGGGGAGACTACTGCTGGCTGGTGGTGGGAGGTGAACTTTCAGAGAGAGAAGCTCAGCAGGAACCAGGGAGCAGTCAGCCCTGGGGAGTGCCCGTTCAAGATGGCGAGGCCTTGAGGCCCACACCATTCAGCACAGGGACACATGTTGTTAAGTGCCATCAAATTGGTTCTGACTCAAAGTTGCCCTCTGCCCAATGGAGTCAAGCACTGCACTTTGCCATCCTCAAAGTCTTATCAGCCTCTGGATCTTGTTTAGGGCCTTCATTTTTTAAAATACTGATCCTGCACATTGCCAAGCAGAATTCCTTTCCAGGATCGGATCCCTCTTCATTATACATCTAAAATGCATGAAAGGAAGTCTCACTATCCTCATTTCCAAGGAGCATGTCGACTGTACTTCTTCCACGACACGTTTGTTCATTCCTCTGACCAAAGAACCAAATCCACACTCATGAATCTGATTCATAGTGACCCTTTAAGTAGGAGACGAGCTTCGGCTTCTATAATCAAGATGAATCCTCATGAGATTAGACAGCCTTATCGATGCTTTGGGCAGTCCATGGCATATGTAATATTTTTGCCAATACCATCATTCAAATGCTACTAGTTCTTTTCTGTTTTCCTTATGCATTGTCTGACCTCTGCAGGCAGGTGAAGGAAGGGATAGGAAATACCATGGCTTCGGTCGGATGCACGTTAGTGCACACAGTGGCCTCTTTGCTCTTCAACAGGCGTGGCACAGGTCTTACACAACAGGTTTGTCCAGTGCAGCTTTTCATTTGATGTCTTGATTCCTGCTTCCATTGGGATCTAAGTGAAACAAAACCCTTGGCAACTTGAATCTGTTCAGCATTTATTGTGAAGTTGCTGGTTGCGCTGGTGTGAGGATTTTTCAGTGTTGAGGTGTAGTCCACACGGAAGGTTTTGCGCTTTATCAGTCAATGCTTCATCTTTCCTTCCAGCAAGCAAGGTCTTGTCATCTGCATACTGCAGACTGTTAATGAACCTTCTTCCTGCCCAACTGCCACCTTCTTCCACATAGCGCCCCGCCTCCTGGGTTACATGCTCAGCAAACACAGTGAGGTTTTTTTTTTTTTTTTTTTTTGCTTTTTGGGGCATCTCTGCCCTCTGGTGGTGAGAGTAGGAGGCCCAGCCTTGCTGCTGGATTTGAACCTCCAACCCAGTGGGCCGCAGTCCCGTGCACAACCACTATGCCAACGGGGCTCAGCCCTGATTTGGGTTGTTGTTTTTTTTCAGCAAATACATTGAATTAGAATAATCCAAAGAGACAATCCTGACACACACATTTTCTTTTTTTAAAACTTGTCGGATCCCTTTGTCCTTTTCAAATGACTGTCTCTTGTTCTATATACAGATTTTGCACGAGCAAAGTAAGGGCTCTGGAATCCCTTTTCTTCTCAATATTAACCATACTTTGTTCAGTTCTGCATAGTCAAATGCTTTTTCATAGTCAATAAAATGTAGGTGAACACCTTTCTGATATTTTCTACTTTCAGCCAAGATCCCTTGGATGTCAGCAATGATATACCTTAGCTCATGTCCTCTTCTGAGGCACACTTGAGTTTCTGGCAGCTCTCGGTCGATGCTGGAACCATTTTTGCATCATCTTTTGCCATATTTATTTGCTTGCAATATTAGTGATGCTGTTTGACAATGTCCACTTGGTGATGGATCACCTTTCTTTGAATGGGCACAGATATGACTCTCTTGCAGTAGGTTGGCTAGATAGTTATCATCCATATTGCTTTCTTTTTTGGGGGGGCATCACTGCCCTCTGGTGGTTGTGGGAGCTACCCAGCACTACTCCTGGGAGCCACCGCTGGATTTGAACCGCCAAGCTCACAGGCCGCAGTCCCGCACTCAACCTCTTATGCCACTGGGGCTCAGCCCTATCCATATTTCTTGGCATAGATGAGTGAGGGCTTCCAGGGTTGTATCCTTTTGTTAAAATGTATTGACATTTCATTTAATCAGTTCTTGGGACCTCATTTCTTTATCTTTCTTTCCTTCCTTCCTTCCAATGCCTTCAATGTAAGCTGAATTTCTTCTTCAATATCCTTGGTTCTTGATAATAGGCTGCCTCTTCTAACTATTGTACATGGGCCAATTCTTTTTGGTTTCATTTCTCTATGTATTCCCTTAATCTTCTTTAGATGCTTCTTGTGTCACTTGGCACCTCCCCCTCCTTTTCACTTGAGTTTATTTAAACAAGGTTCTCAAAGTATTTCAATGAAATTGGACTACCTGAAAAGAATATCTTTTAAATGAACAGGGCAAAGTCTTCATCTCATCCATGTCACAAGTGTAGTTTTTACCTTTTCTCTTGTTATACTTTGAAGCACTCAGTATTTTTTCCACTGGAGTATTTTTTCACATAGGAAGTATGTTAGTCCGGGTTGATTAGAGAAACAAATTCATAGTCACACATGTGCATAAGAAAGAGCTTTATGTAAAAGAGTAATTGTATATTAAGAAACATCCCAGCCCAGTCCAGATCAAGTCCATAAGTCCAATATTAGCCCTTATGTCTGAGATCACTCTATCAAGTCCTCTTCAGACTCACGCAACACACGTGATGATGCCGAATGCAGGAAGATCACCGGCCAGTAGGTGGAAAGTCTTGTAGATCCAGTGATGGTGGAAACATATCCATGCTGGCGTGGTTCTCCATGTGGCTCCATCAGCATAGCTCCATGTGGCTTTTCAGCAGGAAGGGGAAGCAGCTAGAGAGTGGGTCTGGCCTCCAGTGAGCTATTTATCTCCATAGGGCTTCCAAGTTGTGACTTGATTGACAGTTTAAACGCCACCCCATTCACTCTTAATAGTCTCGAGTTGACACCAGATTATGTAACTATCCCAGGAAGCTAGGAGCACAAAATTACCTTTGAGGTGGAATATGCTGTCACTTGCCTATAACAATTTGAAATGTGATTATCATACTATAACAGTTCGAAGAAATAGCTTTTTTTTAGGTATACTGTGTAATACTTCTTAGTCCCTGCCACATATAAAGATTACATAAAGACAGGCAAATCCACAATTAGGTAAGCAGCAAGCATTTTCTGTATTGAAATATCCTTCCTTCTAGACTAGAAGTACAGAATTACAGAGCATAATCTTAACACTTATTTGCAAGTATAATATGTATGGTACATTCTATGAACTGTAGGAAAACAAGTGTTTTTTGTCTTTAAGTTTAATTACCTACCAACTTACTCTGAACTGTCCTGTTAAGCATTAATGTGTTAGAAAAAAAGTGAAACTATCTCTTGTTACTTTTTTGGGGGGCATTTGGTAGCATTTTATAACAGCATTTTATATTCACAGTTCCCTGGATTCATTAGAAAACCCTTTTTAAAAAATTTTAAAATCATTTTATTGGGGACTCATGTAACTCTTATCATGATCAATACCTACATCAGTTGTATGGAGTCCACATTTGTTACCATCGTCATTCTTGAAACATCCTCCTTCCACTTTAGGCCCCTGGTATCAGCTCCCCATATTTCCCTCCCATCCCCACTTCCCCTCCTCCACGAACCCTTAATATTTTACAAATTCTCATTATTTTGTCATATCATACACTGTCTGATGTGTTCCTTCACACACTTCCCTGTGTCCATACCCCAGAAAGGAGGTTATTTGTAGATCCCTGCAATTGGTTCCCCTTTTCTACTCAACCTTCCCTCCACCCTCCTGGTATCACTTCTCTCACCCCTGGTCCTGAAGGGATCATCTGTCCTGAATCCCTCATGTTTCTGTCTCCTATCTGTACCAGTGTACATCCCCTGATCTAGCTGGATTTATCGGAGAGAATTGGGATCATGATAGTGGGTGGGAGGAAGCATTTAAGAGCTAGAGGAAAGTTGCATATTTCATTGTTGCTACACTGAACCTTGACTGGCTCATCTCCTCTGTAAGGAGATGTCGCTTCACCTATTGATGGGCTTTGGGTCCCCAGGAAAACCTTTTAAGTGATATATTTTTTTTTGTTTCTTTTTGGCATCCCTGCCCTCAGGTGGTGGGAGTAGGAGGCCCAGCCTTTGCTCCATGGAGCTGGAATTGAACCTCCATCCCAGTGGGCCACAGTCCCGCGCACAACCACTGTGCCACCGGGGCTCAGCCTTAAGTGATATTTTTACAATAGAAATTTCTCAGTCAAAATTTAGATCATAAAAAAGAATGCATGCAAAACATGTTTTTCTGAAAACACTTTGCTTTGAACAAAGCACTGAACTACACAAATGAAGAATGAAAGCAGCATTTCAACGCCACCAAAAATAGTCATTATAAAAGAGATGAATCACCTAACTTCACTAGGTGCTGTGGCTCTTCAGTTTTAAGTAGGAGACAAGAAATAAAAAAAAAATATGTATCACAACAAATATACCAGCTCTTGAGTATGGTTCAGAAAGTCTTCAGCTTCATGCTTTAATGGGTGCGAGGAGAGTGTGACTGAAATCTGGAACATGATCTGTATGCTCCACAACTTTAGTAGGGAGAAGTCTTCCATAAATTTTTTTTGGGGGAAGTCTTCCCTAAATTTCTGCCCTCTGCTGGGAGTGGGAGGCCCAGCCTTGCTCCTGGAGAGCTGCTGGTGGATTTGAACCACCAAGCCAGTGGCCTGCAGTCCCTCACTCAACCACTACGCCCCACCACCGGGGCTCAGCTTGTCTTCCATAAATTTGATCCCAATCTTGAGCGGCTCTCCATGCTCCTTCTCGGCCGCCAACTTTTCCATGCTGCAGTAGACCCAGTCGTCTTAATTCCCACCGTATCCTCTGTCATCGCCGTCTTGATGGTGTCAGCTGTTGTAGGAGGGTGTCCCCATACAGATTCCAGGGTTGGGGTATGTTGTCTATTTGTTCCAGTGAAGTCAACTCCTACCCTACAGCCATTCAGTTCCAGTCCATTGGCACACTCTTTAGCTTCCACAGCATCGTGTACATGTGCAAAAATATGCCAAGGCAAATCTTCTTGAATGCTGGGACTGCTGCTGGTCATATACAATAGAAACATAGTTCATGGGGCCAAATTGAGAGAACATTTTTCGTAAATCTCTTTCTGTGGTTTACAAACTCAACGCAAACACTCCAAGACAGCAGTTGGAATCCGGATTTGTCTTGAGTCCCAGCAGGACACTTATGAGTAGACATGGGAGAAAGACTGGCTGTGCTGTCTGTGATCATCTCCACTGTGTGAGATCCAGATCTATGGGCTCGAGAGACACCGGACTAGATCAAGTGCCTTTTGGATCTAGACCTAGATTCAGAGCTGGCCTGGACTGTGATCTGGAATGCCTGGGATCTTAGTCTTGTAGATGACCCAGATCCATGAGCACTTCCACTTAAAGAAGCAGAAGAAGATGCTTAAGGTAGTGCTTTCTGACTCCAGATTACTTCTTATTTAAATTCATTTTTATTTCTCTTCTTTATTCTTCCAGTTCAAAATCTGATTTCTTTCATCTTCCCCATTTCACACAAATTGCTTCATAGTCTACAAATGGGGCTTCTGGTCTGGTAATTAGTTTGCATCCTTTCTTTCATTTTTTCAAATTTCAACTTCACTTAGTGGTTGAGTGTGGGACTGCCGCCGACTGGCTTGGCGGTTCAAATCCAGCAGCAGCTCTTCAGGAGCAAGGCTGGGCCTCCCACTCCCACTAGAGGGTAGTAATGCAAAAAAAAAAAAACCCAAAAAACCTTGTCAAATGACGGCGTCTGCATTTACCTGCAACAGCAACAGACACAAGTGCCCCAAGCTCGCTGCCTCTCCTCTCCTTGTACTTCCTTCATGTACGATGTCCTGGATGTCATCCCATAGCCATCGATGACGAGCTTTGGGTCATTAGTGTTCAGTGACCTATATACAAGGGGGTGGGGTTCAAAAAATTTGTGAAAAAAAATGGAATAAGAAGATAATGGGATTTTCCCATGAAGCTTTGAAGTCCCCTCACACTCGTCATATTTAAGGGCAAATGGGCTTTATTATCACGAGTAATATGAATTAATAGTGCCACCACGCAATCTCTTACCAGAATAGGCATCGCAGTCTCTCTTACCCAGGACTTAATCTGTGGAGACCTTGCTTTCCTGTGGGGGAGCCTCTGCCCTCCTTACTAATAGGCTTGTCGCTGTCCATGCAAGACCGTCAAGGCTTGTGTTCCTTAATTTTGTCGCTCTTTTAGTCCTAACTTCTAGCCTCAGGTACCCAGTTTCCCAAGATCGAAACCCTAGGAAGGAGGTCTGATTGGTGCTGCACATGGTACCATCCCTCCCTCATGGGTTTCAGGTTTCAGGCTGCTGCCCTCTTCTTGGACCTTTTCAGATCAGCAATGCCTCTTCTAGAAATGTCTGAGACCCTGACCTTCCACACGGGCTGGAAGTGGAGGCAGTCATTGATGTTATTTCCAGTATCCACTCATTTGACGCCTCCTCGGTCAAGTCAGTGGTGGAACAGGTATTGCCATCTGGAAGATGGAGTTGTGTGAGGACAGATAAGGGGCTGGGCAGTGTCTTAGGGTTGCTTGGATTGGTGCCCATCCCCACCCTTGGTAACTGGCACTACTTGTGTTGAGAAAGCTTGTGATGAGTCACCTGGGCCTGGCTCCGACAGGCCTTCACAGGATCAGATATAGATCATACCCCTGGAGGTGTGAAGCCTAGGTGGAGGAGTGGGCAGATGGATGAGTGAGGGGGTCCTGTGCCCACCAACTCATTGCTACTGAGAACTTATCTCCCCTGGTGTATGGCCATGCCAAATCCCTAACCCAGTTAGAGTTTTCACCCTTAGATCTCTGCCCCAAGGTGACACGTCAGAGAGGTTTCTACTAACCACCTGGTTTAAAAGGATGCTCTCTGCCACTGTCTATCTCCTTGTCCTGTCCCCTTTGCTTCATAGCATGTGTCACCACCTGATTTATATTTATATCTTACTTGTCTCCCTTCATCTGCACGCCCTTGCTGTGCCGTCCACTGCCTGAAACAATAAGTGACACATAGCAGGTGCTTCATAAATATAAGTCAGTTTCTGGATGAGAAGAAATGTCCCAGGATGCACTTGGAAAGGATAGATCTGCAGCTTTCCCACCCTTGCACATCTCTGCCTTTCCTGTCTCACCTGCCTTTACAGGTTCACTGTGCTTTCTGGTCTCCTACAGGAGCGTACCAAGCTGATAAAGAGTGGCGGCATTCCTGTGCACCTACAGACCATGGAGCCAGGGGCCAAGTACTGTGCAAAGGCCCAGAGCTTCGTGAAGGCCATCGAGAGGCATAGTGCCTTCAGCCAGGCAGAATGCGTGCAGGTTGAAGGTAAGGACGGGTCGGTTGGATGTGGATGTCTGCTGAGCTCCTTTGGGCCTGGGTCATCCCTCGGTGGGAAAATCTGTCCCCAGGCGGGATGAGTTCCCCTTTTTTCTATGAGGGGCCGACAGAATTCTCCTCTTTAACTCAATCCCTGTATGATATTTGCAACCAACTACACCCAAAAACACCTCAAAGATACAGAACGCCCACACCCCATGACCTTGCTGTTCAAACAATATTAGCTATGTTTTTGTGTGTGGTATATTACCATTAACATTTTAAATTCTTTTTTTTTTTTGTGCATCACTGCCCTCTGGTGGGAGTAGGAGGCCCAGCCTTGCTCCTAGAGAGCTGCTGCTGGATTTGAACCGCCAACTCAGTGGGCCGCAGTCCCGCACTCAACCACTACGCCACCGGGGCTCAGCCCAACATTTTAAATTCTTATTTGGAATATTAGTACCTTCATCTGGTTCCCCCCCAAAGTAGAAGAAAACTCTTCTCTTCACTGTCTTTTCCCTCACAGATAGGTGCTTAGAGCCAGTTCTGCCCATGTGACCTTTAGTAAGCCACTCTGCACAGACGTCTGCACAGCCACCTCTTTCTCTGTGGAATCAGGGGTGTTCTTTCCTGTTCTGAAGAATACTTGTAGCTATTAGTGGCCCCGGGACACATAGTAGGTGCTAAACATCTAGCAGTCCATGTGTGACTGTTTTCTGAACTCAGTATTTTCCTCTAGAATAGGGATCAATGCCAGGAGCCGACTGTGCAGCACGCTCTGTTTGCAGCTATCACCCGGTTGTGCTGTTCTCTTTCGGCACCTCCCCCGCATCCTGCCTCGGGCTGGCACTCTGCCATCCTCCTGGTCACAGTGCCAGGGTCTGTGCTAACCGGGCGGGTTGCTGAACAAGTGACGCTCCTCCCCTTTCCCTTCCCAGGAAATGGATTTGAAACTTGCCTGGGGCTTTCTGGAAACCAGGCAGGCGTTAATCTAGATTTTTGAAAGAGGGTTTTACTGGAGATAATTTTAATCTCCAGGGCTCAGAAGAACTCTCCAATGTTGCCAACTTCCCTCTTGGCCAGTGCTCAGGACCTACTCCGGGAAACCGAGGAGTTCTGGAGCAGAGATTCCATCTTCACTGCTCGTTCCTAAGTGCTGTTGTTTTCTTTTTCTCTTGGTTTCTAGGAGAGGCCCTCCCCCTGGCATTGGCCCTGTTTGCGTTTGTTGGCTTCATGTTGATCCTGGTGGTTGTACCACTCTTCGTCTGGAAAATGGGCAAGGTGCTCCGGTACTCCTGCTGCCCCACGGTGGTCCTCCCTGACACCTTGGTAGTAATATTCCCTCTTCTCTTCAGCATGGCCTTGGATCGTGACACGTTTCCTGGGCTCACAGACATTTGTGGGGAGGGGAAATAAGCACGTACAGGATGTCACTTCTAATCAGGAGCCCAGGAAATACCTCTCCTTTCCAGCATGTCATGCCCTCCTAGACCTCTGTCTCTGGGACACAACATGGCAAAGAGCACAGGTGTGCTACACAGCCCAGGTTGCCTGGCACTGCAAGAGTCATGTGCAGTGTTACCCCAGACTGGCCTGCCAGGTCTTCCTGGACCCTTTTCAAAATTGTAACAACAGCCATATCCAATGGCATGTTTCACCACCACCACTGCCATGGAATTAATTCTGACTCAAAGCAACCTAGGTAAGGTACATCCTTGAGTATATCCTACCTGGATTTAAAGACCATCTTAAGAGGAGATTTGGCATATTGAACGCTAGTGACTGAAGGTCAAATGAACAGTGGAAATGCCATCATAGACATTACAGAGGAAAGTAAAAGGTCACTGAAAAGACAGTAAAGGAAGGAAGATCGAAATGTGTGTCAGAAGCAACTATAAAACTTGCTCTTGAGGCTGAGCCCTGATGGTGTAGTGGTTGTGCGTGGGACTGCGGCCCACTGGGATGGAGGTTCAATTCTGGCTCCCAGGAGCAAAGGCTGGGCCTCCTACTCTCACCACCTGAGGGCAGTGATGCCTAAAAAAAAAACAAACAAAAAAAAACTTGCTCTTGAATTTAGAGTAGCTAAATCAAGTGGAGGAAAGGAGAAAGAAGAACTGAACAGAAGATTTCAATGGGCATTTAGAGAAAGCCAAGTGAAATATTATAAGAACATATAGTATGTTCTTATACACAGACCTAGAGTTAGAAAACCACGAGGGAAGGACACTCGTGGTATTTTCAAGTAGAAAGAACTCAAGAACAATTCAAGTTTTGAGTTGCAATATTGAGGGGCCAGTCTCCCCACAAAAGAGACAGTTGTGTAATTGAGTAAATGAGGGGTAAATTAAAGAGACACCAGACAAGAGAAAGTATGGAAGGGCTCATCTCCACAGTCATGAATTCAGGATCCAGGTCTGTGTAGCGAGAGAGAGCTTAATGCATTCTCATAAGCTGATATAATCTTGAGCATGCAGGCCATGGTAAGCACATATGTAACAGGAAGGTGTTATCCAAGAGGCATACACATAACATGAGGGGGACAAGCTAGGTGTATACACACAATAAGAAGGGGGAGGCACTGGAGCCATACATGTGACTAGAATGTACATACATAAAAATATGGGGGGCTTTAGAGTTGAGGGCAGCCTAACTTTGGTTGTCCTTTGAGTTGGTGTGACCTTGGATGTCTTTGAGCTCTTCTCCAAGGGAAGCAATCTATGATCCTTATCAGAAGGGAATGCCTTCTACTGAGGGTGGGAGAGACAATAGGGTCTGATTGCTTTTGAAGGCAGACAACCTTCAGACATATGGTCTGTACGCAGTTGACCTTCAAGAGGACAGTGAGCAAACATGTGTTTGCAAACAGCACCTTCTATTTGGCATTATTATGGGGGAGAATAGAGGAGAAAAGCTTTACTTTAGGAGAATGTGAGAAGGACGCATCTCCAACTTACAAATGTGAAGGCTCCTTCCACAGGAGCCCTGGCTTCCCAGACTCCTTAATGTATGAATGCTGAGAGTTTGTCTACAGAGACACTCTTCCTGGTTTCCAATTTCCCACACAATATTGAAGGATTCTATGGGCAAAATAGTGGATTATGCAGAAAGCATCAAAAGAAGATTGAAGAAATACATGATCACGGTGTCAAAATGTATTGATTGATGTTCAGCCACTTCAGGGTAGCATATGACCAAGTACCAATGGTACTAAACTTAAAACTCCAACCTGCACCAAAAACATTGCCAAAATAAGGTTCTAGAATGTTTCAACAGATGGATACAACTCTGGGAGCACTCACATGTCTATGCTAGGAAATCTGGAAAGAAAGAAACCTGGACGACCAACTAAAGAGTATGTATACATGTCCATTTCAAAGAAGAGCCAGTGCAGTACAGAGCTTATAGAACGATACCAGACGCAAGTGGAATTTTGCTCAAGATTAAAAAAAAAACAAAACAAAAATAAAACAAACAGTTGCTGCACTAAATCTACAACGAGCTGCCAGAAGTTCAAACTGAATTGGGCAGAGTACATGGAACCAGGGATATCATGATTGATGTCTTATCTTTGGTCATAGTACCAACTGGGACCAATCCCTGAAGAAGGAATCATGCTTGGTGAAGTCGAGGCTCAGGGACAAAGAGGGGGATTCTCCAGGAGGGGGAGAGACAGCATGGCTTCGAGCACAGGCTCAAACATAGCAATGCTTAGGAGGATGGTGCAAGGCTGAGCAGTTTCACATTTTGTTGTAAAGGCGGTTGCTATGAGTTAGA
Source organism: Nesogale talazaci (assembly GCA_004026705.1). Classification (NCBI taxonomy): domain Eukaryota; kingdom Metazoa; phylum Chordata; class Mammalia; order Afrosoricida; family Tenrecidae; genus Nesogale; species Nesogale talazaci. The sequence goes on from PVJH01009477.1 coordinate 71,929, forward strand.
AATGATTGGATGGCACCTGCACCCCTCCTCCTTCTCTCCTCCCCGCCCCTGCACACACACACTAGAGGACCTCAAATTTTTTTTTGGAAAATGGAAGTGAAAGACGATGGGACTGCTGAGAGAACATAAAATATGAATCTGAAGGAATTCTCTCACGTGGAACACCCTCTCTGAATGGGTACTCTGCTGGTGGTTTGCATAGAGCACATAGGCCAGGAAAGTCTTTTCAGAACTCTTTGGTATAAGAGGTTAAGATTCTTTTTTTTTTTGAACCAGAATGATATTGATGGCTTTGGTGGGGTAGCACTGGCCTAGAGACAGGAGCACTGACCACGCTGGGTCCGGGAACTGACCAAAGGAGCAGAGAGATGATCTGTGGGTTGCGATGGTCTTTGGGCATTTTGAGTGTTTGAAAATTAATTCCTCAAATTGTTGGGAACATGGTGATGTTTAGACATTACTGTTAACGTCTAATGAATCTTCATGAAAACTCTTTTCCAGAAAATAACCAGCTCGCCCCAGAAGTCAATCAGCAGCAGAAGGGAGGAAGTGGAGGCCTGTGCCGTGTCCGTGCTGTCTTCTGAGGATCTCCTCAGAGCCTGGATCTAATGGGCCTGAGAAAGCCCGGGCGAGGCTGAGCGCCTGGCATGCACAACTCAGGAGCCGTGAGGAAGCACGCGGGGCTTCTGTTTGCCTCGGTGACAAGAGGCACGGGGACAAGAAGAGCGTGTTCTGTCCTTGCCTCCATGCAACTGTCTGAGTCAGGGCTTCAGTGGACAGAGCAGTGACGGAAGGTCAGGAGATAGGAACATTGCATCAGAGTCGGCTGTCACGCACTAGCTGAGTGACCTAGAGGAAATGACTTACTCGGCCTGGTCCACCATTTTCGCGTCTGAAAAATGGGATTATCCATACACGTCTGCCCTATACCCCCAACATACACACGCATATACAAGTGTATACATACATATATTTATACTAGCACTTGTAGGACTATAGCAAACCTTTATGCTCTGTCGAGCTTTTCTGGGGACTAGGGTATACATGCTCAAGGACTATCAGACTAATGACTGGTCACCCCAGTTGACTTAGAGACCCCGTGTCCCTTGGAAGCAGGGAAGAGGAGAAGAAGGATGAGTGTAATGCAGAGGTGACTTATTCATGACCTTGGTGGGGGGTGCATACTGAAAATGAGTGCACCTGATACTATGGGTACAAGAAATATTGTGAAGTGTAACATAACGTGCGCATCGCAGGCCACAGGCAAAATGTGAGACTGATTATAGGTCTGATGCCATCTGTGGCAGTTATGCAATCGTTTGTCAATTTGAGGATGAAGAATGTCGGGGTGGAGTCTAGCCTGTCAATCAGATCATAGCCAATGAGGACTCTGTGTGGGTATGGCTTGCTCCTGAGAATTCTGGGAAACCTGGCGGTATTTCCTCCTTGGAGGCAGGAGAGACTCTTACAACTCACTCCCTTGGAGATGCTCTATTGACAACACACATGGCACTCCGTTGATAGACCCTATCCCCTGGGAACTGGAGGAGCCACTTGGAGACCCCTGCCAGTGCTGAGATGTTTACAACGCCACTGGATCCCAGGACATCCTACCCACTGACTTGTGGTCATCCTGCATTTGTCATCATTGCATGTGTATGATGAATCTGAAGAGGACTTTATAGATTGGTATCGGACATATGGGCTAATATCAGACTTGTGGACTTGCACTGGACTGGGTTAGAATGCTTTCTTAATGTACAATTATATAAAACTTTTATATAAAACTCTCTCTTGTATATATATGAGTGCCTATGGATTTGTTCCTCTAGTCTACCCAGACTAACACACCTTCTGTGTTCCCTTTTCCTGTTGAATTGTCAATGTAGGGTCACCTACAGTCATCTTTTCGTCAAAAAGTGGTGTTTCAGGTTTCTGTTACATCATTAGCCATGAGCTCAGAGTGACCCGGGATCTGGGGAAGTCCCAGAGCAAGAAGCGTAGCACTAGTCCTCATCCTGCAATGCAGGGGCTGCCTGGGTTTGGGGGCTTCTAGAGAACCCCCAACGAGGGGCAGTGGTTACAGCCCCACTCAGTCAGGAAAATTGTGGGTTTCTCCTGGTTCCTTGTTCCATAGGGAAGGTCTTTGGAACCCTCTTCCCCTTACAAAGGGGCCCTGGTGGTATAGTGGTTATAAGCTGGGCTCTTCATCCCAAGGTCAGCAGTTTGAAACTGCCAGCCCCTCCATGGGGTGGGGGAGACAAGGCTGTCTCCTCCGGTAAAGAGTTGTTGCCGTCTGAGAAACCACGTGGACAGTTCTACCCTGTCTCTTCGGTCATCGTGATGCTAGTGAGTTGATTCCTTCCTTCCCATGAGAGATCACCCACAGAAACCTTTCTCTCTCAAATACACTTCCAGAATCATCTTTCCATCCCTCGAGTGCACCTTGTGAGGAAAGAGCCAGGCTGGGGAAGGAACGGTGGGAGGAATTTCTTGAGCATTTAAGGGCTTGCTGGGTGTTCCTTTTCCCTTCCTTCTGACCCTCACTGCCTCCAGCTCTGGAACCACTGGGCTGGTCAGCCTCTGCCTCCATTCGGGGACTCTATGACAGACTGTCCAGGGCTGTGGACAGTTTAGTTGCTTACAGCCCCATCTCCAGTTGGTGGGACTCTTCCCAGGGGTGATATTGATGGAAGATATTTGTACTGTTTTGTATGCATCTATATGGTTTGATTTTTAAAAATGAAGATTGTATTAATGCTATATTTTATCAGGATGATCAATGTATTTTCAGTGTGCAAAAACAAAGACCATACACCCTCCATCGTCCTTCCATCTCTCCCACCCCCCTCCAAACCAGTTCGCTGGCCAGGTTCTGAGCCCCAGAATTGGCACGTGGCTTCCCCCTTTCTTTGGGTCTCTATTGCACCTGGTCTCTGTGCCTACCCAGTCTAGCAGGTGTATCTCTATACATACACACTCTACTTAAATTCAGTTTCCCAACATGCATTTCTAGAATCCGCATGTTAGGTGAGCTTCCTCTTCTGTAGTTGGTCATCACCTCTGTCCTGGAACACTTCCTCATCTCCTCTTGCTCTTCAAACCGCCTTTTCTCTCTTCACAGGGAGACATTTTTATCAGTGAAAAGCCACATATGAATGATGACATCATCGATACATGGAGACCCTGGGGCCACCCTCATCCAAAGGCACAGCTTCTCGAATCCCCCTCGCTCTAGAGATGCTCAGTTACTCGGCCCAAGAGATTGGAATCAGTGCTAACGGCTTGCTTTCTTTTCACAGCTTGTAATTGAGTCTCACAGGAGTTAATCCAAATGAGCTCAAGACCTAATGACAAGTGTTCTTTCAACAGAACAGCAGAGAGACAGTATTGGAGTGGGTGGGTGCCTGGAGCACCTGGAGAGGCTTTCGCTCAAGGAAGATATCAATAAATTGTAGTCTTTGCTGTTGTCTGACCCAAGAGAGACCGTCTAGTCTCCGAAGCAAGCCCAACTCACTCAGTCTGGCCTTCAGAAACAACTGTCAAGATTTAATGAACAAAAATCCCTGCTCTTATGCGGTTTATAGCCTAAGAAAGCAGGGGTGGGAAATGGTAATGACAACACTAACAATTTCTACTTCTGTTGTGTGAATTTTATAGCATATTGGGAGTTCATAGTGCTAGAAAAAAATGAACAAGTAGAAAAATGAACAGGAGAATGGGCGCAAGTGGTTGACCCAACAAAAGGAAAGTGAATGGAGATGGTCAGGTGAGGTCTCGCTTTCCCACCTAGTGGGAGAGACTTGGAGTGACTCTAGAACAAAATATTTGGATATAAGATCATCAGAGTATGCAGTCTAATACAAAAACTTAATCCAGTATTTCCATTTTTTCTATCAGCATCACATTTTCTTTTGGAACTATTATTTAGCAGGTAAAGCAAATAATTACATTAATTTTTAGAGGAACTTAAGTTTTCAGAATTAGTGAAACAGAGATAATTGTCCACTAAAAAGTATAGGCCATGTCTGTTAGTAATGTTCTGCACTGAACTGGACATAACAGTACAAAGTCCAGTCTTCATAAAACAGTACATCCGAAATTTAGCTTCCTTGTCACCCCCCCCCCCCAATAGAAAAGGCCAGTAGCAATGTTGACCTCCATGATAAACCTTCACACATAGATTCTGGTTTCCAATGTTGTTTTCCTTCCAAAGGGAGCCAAGATTTCTTGGAACAGAGGCTAATTTCATATTTGAAGTGATAGGACAATCCTGGAATCCCAACACCTGATTAGGCCTGACAACAAAAACAAAAAAACTTAAATAATTGGGTCTTTCAAAATTGTGCCAGTCTAAAAAAGACTCCTACTTGCAGTTTGAAACAATGGAGCTTCGAGAGGAGGACATTGATTGGCTGTATCAGTTAAAACAATAAATCTAAAAGTCACGAGTCCTTGACCACACACAGATGCACACACAGATGCACACACACACACACACAAACCCTCCAAAAGTGCACATAATGAATTAAATGGTTTATCTGCTGAGTCTAGCTATTCAATTGTGTTGGGCTTACCGACCCACTCATTATATCAGTGAAGAATACTAGTTGTGTTATACCAGGTAAGCTAGAGAAATAAATTCAGTGACATTAACATATGTGTAAGAAATAACTTTATATTAAGGGATAATTGTGCATCTATAAAACATCCCAGCCCAGTCCAGATCAAGTCCGTAAGTCTGGTACTAGGCCATAAGTTCGCTATGACTCCATAAATCCCTCTTCAGACCCATGAACCCACACACAATGATGTAGAATGCAGGAACTCACTGGCTGGTGGGTGCAAAGTCCCCTGCAGCCAATGGTGGTGGATCTATCAGCATTCTGAGTGACTTCAGAGAGAGGGGGAGGTCCCTGGAACCCTCATTATGAGAAGGTCATACCCACAAGGAGGAATCATCAGGCTGTGACCTGATTGACAGGCCAAAGTCCACCCCTTCACTATTACACCTTCAAGTTGCCATAAGATTATGTAACTACCATACTAGTGAATGAGTACAGAAGTCAGAAGGCATTTGTGTGTGTGTGTGTGTGTGTGATTCAAAGGGAGTATGACTAGAACAACCTTACAATTTGTGACCTAAGTCAGAAGCACTAGGATATAATCTCAAGAATCTTGTCACCATTTAAGAGTCCAAAGAGCATTTAGGAATGGAAGGTTTTCTCACATCCCAAGGTCTTTAAAATGGCCTAGGATGCCACAAAATCCTAAAATGTAGAGATACGAGAAAGACATAAGCATATCCTAAAAGTTTATAAATTTGAGTAGTAGCTTCATAATGTTGGCTGGATGTGGCAGTCATGTACTCGTGTCAATTTCATGATTGGGAGTGTAGGGGTGGAGTCTAGTCTGTCACTCTGGAGATAGCCAATGAGGCCTCTGTGTGGGCATAGCTTTCTCCTGAGAATTCTGGGAAGTCTTGCGGTATTTTCCCAATTGGAAGAGAGAGACTGGACTGAGTTCCTGAGAGATGAACTACTGACAAGATGAGATGACAGCATGCTGATCAATCCTGATTTCTGAAGACTGGAGGAGCCGGAGGAGAAGTCACATGGGCTTGACCTGATGGGACCAGACCCCTGGGGTTGGAGAAGCCATAGTGAGACCCCTGCCAGTGCCAGGATGCTTCTATTCCACCTGGATACACAAGACTCTGCACCCACTGGCCTGTGATTGTCCTTTTGTCATTGCATGTGCTTCGTGAGTCAGAAGGAGACTTTATAGACTGGTATCAGACATATCAGACTTATGACCTTGAACTGGACTGTGTTGGGATGCTTTCTCAATGTTCCATTCATCTTGTATATAAGCCTTTTCATTATACCCATTTGCACGTTTATAAATTTGTCTCTCTGGTCAACCTGGACTAACACTGGACAAAAAAAAATCTTTATCTATATATCAGTAATCTGTATCAACTTGAATTTAGGGAAGTGAATAAGGAGTTCAAGAATTTATAGATTCACTGATGGAACAGCCTTATGCCTGTGACTCTCATGCTTGTGCCTCACCCTCTCTGTAGTGGATGATGTGAATTTCCTTAGAACAGAAGGTATGTAGCCTGAAGCCTCCCATAAAAGCTCTTGTTCAAAGGTCTTGGACTGTATGAAATCATCATGAGGTAGCCCGAGATGGTTGTAGTGCGTTGAATGGTGGTCCCAAATGATATGGAACCTGTGATGGTTACCTTATTTGGAAAAAGGATCTCTGCAAAGAAAGAAGATAAGCTCTAGAGAGGAGGGCTCTTGTTAACCAGGTGAGTCCGAATGCAAGGGAGGTGGAGTGAGATTTGACACAGACAGAAGACGAGGAAGCAGTATCGCCATGAGGCAGAGAGTAGAGTGATTTGGTCACAAGGCATGCTATGCTGGCAGCTCCAGAAGTGGGTGGAGAGTCTCCTCCAGAGTGTCTGGGGGGAGCAAGGCCCTCCTGACACCTCCCCTCCACACATCTCACCTCCAGACCTATGAGCAAATCCATGTTTGCTGTTTAAGTCATAAAGCTTGTGATTTTTTTTTTTTTTTAGGATTGCCTCAGGAAATGAGAACTCAAACTTTATGGGACTGTCTCCCCCTTTTTGTCTTTTTTTTTTTTGCTGGGTTTTTACAAGTTTTTTGCCTTTGAATAAATAGATATTCATATGTATATTGTGGCAGTCATCTACTTACCTTAATTTTATGATTGAAATATAGGAGTAGAGTCTAGCCTGTTAATCTGGAGATAATCATTGAGTAGCCAATGAGGCCTCTGTGTGGGCACGGCTTTCTCCTGATATGTCTGAGAAATCTCGCGATATTCCCTCGTGAAAATGAGAAGCTATCTCCCCAGTGGTTGGGAGTCAGTCTCAGAGACGATGGATCATGGACAAGACAAGATGGCAGCATCCGAGAAGCTGGAGGCGCTGGCGGAGAGACCACATAGCTTGGCCCT
>PVJH01009478.1:0-78830 GCA_004026705.1 Nesogale talazaci
CCTATTAAACACTAAAGGATATATTCTAAAACCAACAAATGAAAGCAACCCAAAACAGTTCTGACCCTTAGTTCCAATTACACGTTAACACAACTTGCTCTCGTTGCTATATATGTATTTGATACTTCTTAAAAGCAGCAGCTTAAAACAAAACAAAATCTTGTAAACAAATACAGACTTGTTAATATTATGCATGTGGAAGAGTGTAAGGATTAAATAGACTAATATTTAATAGAGAATAAAATGCATGACAAAATAAGACAGCTTTGAAAAGGAATAAAGCAAAGTGGCTATGTGGATGTTCACTTTACCATTCTACCACACTTTTAGAACCTCTACAAAAGATGGTGAAAATATAGTAAGAATACATGCGTAAAAAGGGTTGTCATTTGGGGGGGGGGGGGGGGAGCATCACTGCCCTCTGGTGGTGGTGGGAGCTACCCAGCCTTGCTCCTAGAGAGCTGCTGCTGGATTTGAACTGCCAAGCCTGTGGGCCGCAGTCCCGCACTCAACCACTACGCCACCAGGGCTCAGCCCCAAAAGGGTTGTCATTTTACAAATCATAAGATGATGATTAACAATGGGTCGATCTGATCTTTCAAGTCAAAAAAATACTCAAAAATTAGGTGATGACATCAGAAGCTTTGGATAAAAATGTCCTGTCACCAGCATCATGCAGTATTTAACAATTATCAGAAAAATGGTTGATGTTCGGTTACTGATACCTATGAATCAGAAGAAATCAAAGAGGCAAGTGGAACACACATTTCTTTTCTTTGTCATTACTACTTCAGCAAAGACGGTATTCTAATACTTGGATTCACAAGTTTTGCTAAGATACAAATTCTACAAGTTTATCCACCATACCTGAATGGGGTAGAAAGAACGGTGTTTGGTGTCTGTACAACCTGTCGCTGTGGAGTCACACCTGAGAAGTCGCTCTCATGCAAAGGGGTATTAAGGCCACCTTTCAGTGGTGTGTCCACATTGGTGAGGGCCATGAGGTTCTGGGCTTCCTGGTGAGCAAGAAAGTAAAGTAACATGTTTAGCAGTCTCTCCTCTATAAAAACTTCAAGCAGGGCATGGGTGGGGAGAAAAAAATAACTTCTAACAAGCAGAATTTGTATGCATTTTCTCAAAAGAAAAGGACTCAGACCAGGGAACTCAATACTTCCTCTATCACTTTATATACCAACCCCCCCCCCCAAAAGTCTTGAAATCGAGTGTAATGTACAAAGGGATGCTCTGTGACCTTACATACAAAACTGCTTGCACTCAAAAGCGCTTTTTTTTTTTAATTTGTTTGAGTTTTTTGTTTTTGTTTTTTTGTTTGTCTTTTTGGGCATCACTGCCTTTTGGTGGTGGGAGTAGGAGGCCCAGTCTTGCTGCTGGATTTGAACCTCCAACCCAGTGGGCCGCAGCCCTGCACACAACCACTACGCCACCAGGGCTCAGCCCCTCAAAAGCTTTTTCTATTACTTTTGCCAAGTCTCCCGTGTAAGCATAAAAACCAATCTCCCAGTGTGAATCTGGGATGTCAGAACATCTGGGTTTAGGTGGGGTTTCCACACAAAATAACCCTGCAACCAGTCTGCATTCACTTCAGGGGGCCTCAGTGTCTTCTCCCATGGTGTTAGGTCTATTAGCAGATGGCCCTCTCACCTCTCACCAGAAACCAACTTGAGGGGCAGATCTTCTCATGAAGGCTGGTCTGACTTCTTCAAGCAGGCCTCCTCATCCTCTTAGTCACTCTGCTGTAGCCCTGCTTCTCACAGCCTTCACTGCAACTCTAAGTTCAACTCCCTGCTACAGACCCTCACAAGCTGTTCTCAATGGGGGAGACAATACTGCTTCTCAGCACACAAGCTCTTCTTGCAATCTAACCTTGATAGTCCTTCCATCAAGAAGTGGCGGCCACATACCCTTCCTTTGTAAACTAAGAGAATGAAGAGGTGATGCAGCCTGGCTTTTAGAGTTACATGAGAGAAGTCTTCCTAGCTGAGGTCCCGGACACCACTGAGCAGAGACATCTGTGACTATCATGAACAAGTGTGTGAAGCCACTAGGTTTGGGGGCAGAATGAAGACAATCAAAGCAAGGCTTACTCCACCACTTGGTGTGTCTCCTTCCACGAAAAACTCAAAGGTTGATAGGTGGTTTGGGGGCCTTACCAAATACAAAGTGTTTCTCAGAAAGAAGTTAAATCCCATAGGCTTAGAACTTATAAAAGAAGGATTAAGTGGTAAGCATGTATCCCACAGATGTGGATGTGATGTGTCCAACCACATATACCAACTTTATAAGTAGCCAAAGCTCTAACATATACTGTACTGTACACAAAGTACAAAAAAAAAAAAAAAAAAGGTCAGGCGAAGGAGATGGACCCAGTACATGATTGGCCAATACAATGCTGGAGCACCTGGGAGCCATCTCCCAGATGGCAGCTGTCAACTTGTTACACTAGAAAAATTCCCTTCTCTTAAAATGAAACTACACAAGATTTGTGAGGCAGCAGTGAAGCAACAACCATTATGCCTGAAGGGTGTCATTTTTTAGACATGGTGAAAAGTACAGGGAGGCGTGGCCACATTTCAGTACATCTTGGTACCACTTCCCAGTTGCATGTCTACTTCTCCACACTAACAGTCAGCACTGGGGACCAACAGCCACCCTGGACACCAACAGTCACCCTGGGCCCATCACCAGACTGCTAGCTGTAAGGCTCACATAAAATGTCTCCCCAGTACCTGGCAAGGTCTGCCTCATCCAGTCACACTGGGTCCAGCTCATGGCATTTCTCTGATCCTTCAACTTTCCTCTTCAGACCTGTACTTCTCCCCACAGTTGGATACCATCTAAGTCCTATGATAAATCCCTGATCTGAAATCCATAGGGTTCTGCTCCCTTGATGCACCCCAGGACTGGTCTACCCAGCTCAAAGGAGGCCCAGAGATGACAGCAAAATGCTTTCTATCCCTGCTCTACATAAAACAGCAGCAAAAGGAATTACTGTTATAACAAAGAGGGCAGAGACACATAAGCAACAAGGGTTTACAAGGGTAATGTCTCAGATTCTTACCTAATAATTCAAACCGTTTCACAAGTATCATTTTGGTCACCAACTTCTGTCCAATTTTAATGAGTGAATCCCATGTTGTGTGAATTACATCTCAATGAAGTTATTTTTAAAAACACGAATGCATTTCTACTAAATGCTTATTTATATAATTTTTCCCCCAAAAGGTTAAGGGGTACTTTTAATTTTACTTAAAATGTTTAAGTTCTACAAATTTATACTTGCAAACTAGCACGGCCAGCATACCTTTATTGTGCTTGCAGATAGTGGGTAGTATTCAAATATAAGATTCACGGCGAGCCTACAGCGAGCACGGGCTGGAGCCGTTTGTCAGGCAGCATGTGCTTGCTCTTTCTGTGTGTTTCTGTGAGGGCTTAGTCATTCTCACAATACCCCATGATTGCACATATTACACGATGTCAAAGTGCAAGCCGAACTGGTACATGCATTGGGAAAACAAAACATTGGTCACTTGTTCTACTGTAACACCTGCTTTATTGCAGTGCAGGAACCACATCCCCCAACACCTTCAGGTCGATAAAACAGCAGGAGTGAACATCTGCTCTGTAAAGGGAGAATGAGGGCCAACCTAGAGGTAAAGTAAATCACTAAGGAACTATATCCTGCTACTCTCCATTGAATGAGAAGCACTCTAATTTATGCAATTCAAGACTCAGTTCCAAAATCATCACCCCAGACCACAAGTATTCTCCTTTCAGGACACTTTCCAGGGCCAGAAAATGCAACCCGTGTGGAGGACTACCTTGTGGCAAGCTTACCTGCAGAATCCGGTCCTGGGAGGCAGGTGTGCGTGGTGTTCTCAGAGCAATGCTGTTGTTGGTAACGCTGTACTCAGACAGGAGTGTACTGGAAGCAGAGTTGGTGATGCCAGACTCCTCAGCAGTCTGACGGGCAATTTCGCTTGCCTGACCAACTTTTACAACTTCCTGAAGCTCTGCGTCTGAAATCTGAAAGGACAAAGAAACACTTTATTCCAAAAACCAATACAGCTTCAGAACTGTCATACTTCAGGAGGCTGAACTGCTAGAGCCATGAGCCTGATACGAGTTCATTTCACTACTCTCCTCACTTGTACGTTTCAGTTTCCAGAATAAAGTGCAAAAAAGTTTTTCTGACAAAATGGGAAAGAAAACATACACGAGATAGAATCAAGCTGCAAAGATTCAGAGACCTACCTTTTCCATATTGACCATCTTGCTATCTGACATTTCACACTGACAAAGGGCAAAAGTCAACCGCTTGATGAGTTTGCATATTAACAATGTCCACCTGGCAGTAACAGGCACAAGATGTGCGGAAAGAATCACACCGCTATGATGGTCAACTGGGCTGGACCACAATTTGTAGGGTTTGGCAGCTATGTGATGTGGTCATCCTCTATCTTCAATTTAACACCAATTTTCACTAAAAAACTCATCTTTAGAACCTAAGTAAAAGGGGACTGGGGGGTAGGAACTTCCCCAATGAAAGTCTTTCAAATCAACAAAAATATCAATCAATCTATGGCACGTAAGAGTGCTTAACAAAGCAATCAATATGGGGCTGAGCCCCGGTGGCCTAGTGGTTGTGCGCGGGACTGCGGCCCACTGGGATGGAGGTTCAATTCCAGCTCCACAGGAGCAAAGACTGGGCCTCCTACTCCTACCACCAGAGGGCAGTGATGCCAAAAAAAACAAAAAACAAAAACAAAGCAATCAATATGAGGTGAGAAACTGATGATCAATTAAAATATGACACAGTGCATCTAATGTACCAAAAAAAAAAAAAATCTAAGAAACTGATAGGTATTTCCAGAGTAATGGTATTGAAATAATTTCCTAAGAACTGAGGGAGGGCTGAGCCCCGGTGGCGTAGTGGTTGTGCGCGGGACTGCGGCCCACTGGGACGGAGGTTCAATTCCAGCTCCACAGGAGCAAAGGATGGGCCTCCTACTCCCACCACCAGGGCAGTGGTGCCCTAAAAAATTATAATTATAATAATAATTATAATTATAATCATAACAATAATAATTTTTAAAAAACTGAGGGAAAGGAAATTTACACAGGTAAAAATCTCAACATATTACTATAAATCCCAATGTATTACTATATTACTATAAATGTCAATGCATTACATTATCTATATCAATATATTACTATATCTATATCTCATTACTGTAAGATATAGCAACAAAAAAATAAGAAAAAAACCATAAACATGTGACATTATTGCATGTTTATGTCCAAGAATTTTGTGCTGATGTGATGAGCGTACTCATATGGAGGCGGTTTCTGGTGTGTCCACTACTTTGTGCAGTCCTACCCAGAACAAAACCAACAAATCCAAGGTTCTGACCAAGGACTTCTGTCAATGTGTGACTCATCCAGCTGGACTACAATTGTCTTAGGGAATCCCATGCACAGCATAAGGCTAGGACACATTTGGACATTTGTTGCACGAACAGTACAGCTGTGTAAACTGACACAATAAAAAGCTTGTTTATCAGAATACCTGAGGAGCAGGAAGTACTAGTTTGCTTCTCTTCTTAGTAAATTCAGAAACGCCACTCGTTTGAAGAATAGCTGATGGTAAATCGGATTCCTTTTTCCTTTTTAAATGTTGCTTGTCTTTTTTTCTATCTCTTCCTTCTTTTTCACTGACATGGATAAAGTACAGAGGAAATGTTTCTAATTTACCTATAGGCAATCATATTTTAAAAACCACAGAAACTCATTCTTTGGCCAAATAATTCCATTTGTAGCAACTAAAAGGTTGCTCAATACAGCATTACTCACTGTACTCACAATGCAAACTTAGAACAGTCATCAGTCTTAATAGGATACTAGTAAATCTCAGTCAAAATATTAAAACTACTCAACCCTGTGATAAGCAAAATACTACATAGAAGGTGGTGAAAGGAGCAGAAAGCAAAGCTACTTGTATACGATGATTACAGCCAACGCAAGTATCTGAGTGCTGACATGAAGAGACTGAAGACTGAACCCCCTCCATCTAGTCTACTGGTTGTTACCAAATAAAGTATGTCTTGTGCCAACTGCTCTGCCAGAACTGTTCTAACATATTTTTCACAAATAACAAATAACATGTGAAACAATAGGATTAATCAGAAGTTTTGGCACAGTTGTTTTTTTTAAAAAAAAAAAGCATAACGCACACATTACTTGAATGAAAATATAGTACTCTTGCCAAATGATTAGTTTTTCTCTTTTTATCTCTTTACATATGCAGCCTAACACAAGACCCTACTTTGAAAAATAAATACAACTGAGTAAATCCAAGAAAATCCTATTTTAACGTAGCTGTTACCTGTTGCTTAGAAACAGAACTCCTGTCAGCAGGACTGGAAGGTCAATCAAGTAGAAACCTAAAATATCCTTGGCAGTCATATGAAACATTCTCCCACAATACTCAAACACTTAAAAGAAACTCTGAAAATAGACAAAACCCTCTGCCCTCTAAAAGAGAACTATTTTATAGATACACCATCTAGCTTCGTTAAAGTGTAAAGATTTATAAATGAATTTAATTTTTTTCTTTTCATTTTACCTAAAGTAAGAAAAAGAACCCGATTACATTTGATAGATCCCTCCAGTCCATTAGTAAAATAACTCTCTAATCCACAAACTGTACATAAAGTCTAAAGAACTTTGATTTTGGTAAATGGACAGTCTGCTGAAAACCAGACAGTGAAGGTCACAGATTTTCTCTGAGATACGAAGTACATTACTCAAAAGAATAGCAAACCGGGCTGAGCCCCGGTGGCATAGTGGTTGTGCGCGGGACTGCGGCCCACTGGGACGGAGGTTCAATTCCAGCAGTGGGGCTGGGCCTCCTACTCCCACCACCGGAGAGCAGTGATGCCCATAAACAAAAAAACAACACCAAAAGAACAGTAAACTACACTGGGGAAAATAATTTTAAAAATCTGGCTGCAACCAGGATAACATCGGACCCCTCCATTAAAGTCCCACGAAGCCATTTTCATAATCTGAAAAGCAACTCACGATCTTAATTCTCCATCAAGATCCTGTTGCCTTAATTTCCTGAAATCTGCACCGAAAGCCTGGTAATTCTCCTCGGAAGTATCATAGAAACCAAGAGCAGGCTTCTTTTCAAATGGGATTTCTGCATTGTAATCAACTCCTCTCCTCTTCTTTCGTTTCTTCTGAATTTCTATGCCAGCTGCTCGAAGTTCTCTCCTCTTCTGGAGAGCAGCAAGGCGCCTGAGGAGAAAGCAAGATCATCTTGAAGATCAAGGACTGGGGGAGAAATGGCTTTTCTACCCCCCAAAAGCCAACCATCTAGTCATCTGGGGAAAAGCTTTTACTTAATTTTCAACTCATTCCATTCACCCAAATAAAATACAGCTTTAATTTGCGCGCGCGCACACACACACACACACACCCGATACATAATAAAGCAAAAGGAAAAAAATCAGGATTAACTATAATCAAATATAAATTTTATCCCAGAATGGGAAGACACTTAATAAATACAAAAAATTCATGAAGGAACTCTTATCATCCTAATTCCCTTATACAAAGTTTTGAAACCTCCCCCTCATATATATGAATATATGGCCCCCCCAAAAAAAATTGGGGGGGGGCTGAGCCCCAGTGGCGTAGTGGTTGTGCGCAGGACTGCGGCCCACTGGGATGGAGGTTCAATTCTCGTTCACAGGAGCAAAGGCTGGGCCTCCTACTCCCACCACCAGGGCAGTGATGCCTTAAAAAAATAATAATAAATAAAAAATTGGGGGGGGGGGGGGGGGGGCGAGCATCACTGCCCTGCTGTGAGTAGGAAGCCCAGCCTTGCTCCTGGAGAGCTGCTGCTGGATTTGAACCGACAACCCTGTGAGCCACAGTCCCGCACACAACTACTACCCCACCGGGGCTCGGTCCATAATTTTTTTAAAGATTTTAAAAGATTTAAACCCCAGTGGGTTGGAGGTTCAAATCCAGCAGCAAGGCTGGGCCTCCTACTCCCACCACCAGAGGGCAGTGATGCCAAAAAAAAAAAAAAAAAAATAAATTTTTTTAAAAAGATAAAAACATTACAACTCTAACACCATAAGAAAATCATAAAAAAGCCTTAAGAGAAAATTATGTCAAACAAGTGTTTAAATATGTGCAATGAACATTGGGTATGGGTAGCTGTAGACTGTGTAATTTTAATACATGGGAAAAAGATAACATGAAACAGTTGACACAAGCAAAATAAAAATATGAATAGCCAAATGACATAAAGCTTTAGCTCATAAATCACAAATTAAGTCAACAAGTACCACTTCTGCATCTCTATTTAATTATTCCATTTTTACACTGTTTAATTGCAAAGGTGGACTATTAATGCCCCAGTAAGTAATCGCCAACATTTTCCCTGATAGCAGCTCATGGTTTTGAACTACTTGACCTTGTGGATAGCAGCCCAACTTATAAGTCATTATACCACCAGGGTCTAACTATGCTTCAAGAACTAAAAAAAGGGGCTGAGCCCTGGTGGTGTAGTGGTTGTGCGCGGGACTGCGGCCCACTGGGACGGAGGTTCGATTCCAGCAGTGGGGCTGGGCCTCCTACTCCCACCACCGGAGAGCAGTGATGCCCACAAAAAAAAAAAAAAAAAAAACTAAAGAAAACCATGATTAAAGAACTAAAAGAAGGCATAACAATAGTGCAGCACTAGAAAATATGAAAGGAAGCGGTAGAAATTCCAGAGTTGAAAAATACCGCCCCCCCCCCCCAAAAAAAAAAAAACTTAATTTAATGGGGTAGGGGATGGGGTCACAGTACATTTGAAATCTTAGAAATTTAAGAAAACTGGAAAAATAGATTAAGAGAGATTAAGCATCCCAATGAACAGAGAGAAAACAGAAAAAAGAATTATGAGCCCAGTCTCAAAAGAAATATGAGACATCAGTAAGTGGGGCAACATATACATAATGGCTATATCAAAAGAGGAAAGAGACGAAAAAAATTCAAAACATAATGCCTGAAAAGTTCCCAAACTTACTGAAAAAAAAAAACATTCACTTACACTTCCTAGAAGCTCAATGAATTGCAAGTAAGATAAACATAAAGAGAACTAGACACACAGCATAAAAATGCTGGAAGCCAAAGACAAAAAGAAAAAAACCTTAAAAGCTACAAAAAGACAATCATATCTAAGAGAATACAAGTACATTTGATAGCTAACGTATCAGCGAAACAGTATATACAGAATGGTTCGATTTTATATAAACACCAGCTTTGTATGAATATATGCACATAAATGCCCTCATTTTAAGAACAAGGTTTAGAAGTATATGTTTCAAAATGTTGCAGTAATTTATTTGTTTATTTAATTAATTAGGGGGGAAAGGCATCTGCCCTCTGGTGGGAGTAGGAGGCCCAGCCTTGCTCCTGGAGAGCTGCTGCTGGATTTGAACCGCCAACCCAGTAATTTATTTTTTAAATAAGGGAAATAGGGGCTGAGTCCCGTGGCGTAGTGGTTGTGCGCAGGACTGCGGGCCCACTGGGATGGAGGTCCAATTCCAGCTCCACAGGAGCAAAGGCTGGGCCCCCTACTCCCAGCACCAGAGGGCAGTGAGGCTTAAAAAGAAAAAAAGGGGAAATAAAGACTTCGAATTGCATCAGAAAACCTTTACAACCTACCTGCAATGGAATAGTGCCCCAAAATGGAAACAGAGTAAAAGACATATTCCTTTATAACTAATAAGTGTTCTAAAAGTTAAAAGATCTGAAATTTAGCATTAAATGTTAGTATCCATTATCACGTCTACACTTTGTATAGCCAATCTCCCCAACTGTAAGATGTATGCACACCATCACTTTTGAAGAGTTCATTTATATTAAATCAACCTGCAAACAAAAATGCCACACAGACTTGGAGATTTTTCATATACACACGTGCTATATACTTGGCTCTAGTCTATGTGGTTAAAAGACTCTTATGAATTTGGTTCACCAAAACCATCATGAGCAAAAATGAAAAATTAACTTTTTCAACCTCAATCACACATTACTGTTGGTGCTGGGTGCTGTCTTTTTTTTTTTTTTTTTTTAAGCTTTAATTTTTATGGCCACTACCAAGTCACTATGACAATCAACTGAATAGAAATGAATTTGGCATCGCTTCTCGACCTTTTGGCTAAAATCATGTGTAGTATCTATATCAGAAATGAATTTGGAGGTTGGTTTAACCTTTACAGGAGATCACCAAGTACCCCTACAGCTGAGCTGCTGGCGGGGTCTAAAACACCAGTCTCTGGGTTAGCAGCTAAATATTTAACTGCACAAGAGCTACCCATTGCCAGCAAGTCAATTCTGACCCCAAACAAGTCTATGGGGCGAGTGGAACAGTCCCATCGTGTTTCCGAGGAAGAGGGCTATGAGATCTTATTCTCACCAAGCAGCTGGCAGGCTTGAACTGCCAACCTGTCCATCAGCAGCGAGTGCTTTGATCACTGTATGACCAAGGCTGTAAGTCACTAGAGTTACTGACCCTTAGGGAGTAAGCAGAGTGTAA
Source organism: Nesogale talazaci (assembly GCA_004026705.1). Lineage (NCBI taxonomy): Eukaryota > Metazoa > Chordata > Mammalia > Afrosoricida > Tenrecidae > Nesogale > Nesogale talazaci. The sequence goes on from PVJH01009478.1 coordinate 10,622, forward strand.
CAGAATGATGGGTGAGATCGGGTGGAACCTGATTTCTGTTTACTGTCCCAAGACTAGTCACATTCCCATCCACAAGCACCTACTCCAGGTTCTACCACCAGCACCCCCAGGCACGAACAAATGCTCTATGCTGGGCTCTAGCACGTTATTGGGAAGACCATCGATGTCATGCTTACTGTCGGGGCAGGATGCATACCCTGGCCTGGGAACCATAAACGGCATCCAGAGGAGCCTGGACATCAGAATCTAATGGCACAATACAGTCAAGTCTTTTCTTTCACCTGCTTCATCTTGGCTTCAGGACCATCATGGATGAACTCATCAAAGGGGGGAAAAGGAATAGGGGAGGTGTGGAGAAAGCCTTGGATAAAGGATATTTACACACTTTCCCTGACTTTTAAGATGAAAATTGGTGAAAATTTCGATGGGGCTCTAGAGTTTAGTTCAAGGTTCATTAGCTCCCTATGTTGAGGCAAGTTTCCCATCCCTCCCCGCCACCCCCCACCCCCCCACACACACACACTCGTAGAACAGTAGCTCAAGGAGAGTAACTGAGTGGCAGACATGCAGGTCACCACATCTCCTGTGTCCTCCAGCCACCTCCTGCTCTGCCTACCATATAAGCCCAACACATCTGACATTGCTTCTGGAACATCTTACAAGATAAAAAGGAAACCATTTTTTCCTACAACTGTTCTGGAATAAACCAATAAAATTAAGGATTATAAATCAAGTGGGAAGTGTACAACTACTGCTCAACCAACAGGATTGAGAAATCATTAAATCCAGTGGACCTAAGGACTAAACATTAAACTACACAGGGACAGCCATACCGTGCTTCTTCCAACTGTTTCTCTCTTGCTTTCCTCTTGGCCTTCTTTCCCTGAGTATTAGCCAGACGGGCTCTTGCTTCAGAAAGCATCTCAAGTTCATCTACAAAAATACAGACCAAAATCAATTTTGTCCAACAGAATTAAAGAGCAATGAGGAGGGCTGGGCCCCGGTGGCGTAGTGGTTGTGCGCAGGACTGCGGCCCACTGGGACGGAGGTTCAAGTCCAGCAGTGGGGCTGGGCCTCCTACTCCCACCACCGGAGAGCAGTGATGCCCCAAAAAAACAAAACAACAACAAAAAAAAGAGCAAAGAAGAAACGAAGTAACTATAAACATTTCTCCTATACTGTTAAAATGCTGCTAAAGGCACTAACAATCGCTGGAAAATCCTAGTGGTAGAGACAAGAAGGAACTTTACTGTGCCATGGGGACAAATGAAAACAGTTTGAGTTTGAGAGTCGAGAGAAAGAAAGCCAGGTTAAAAAGCAGGTCCACCACTTACAACCATGTTCTCTCCGTGCATCATTTACCCACCCTGTCCCGGTTTCATCATTCACAAAATAGGAATAACAAGTCCTACTGCACAGGACTGCTGAAAGGAACCGAGTAAAATTTAATCTCTACTGGAAGTTAAATATGTAAACAAATGACAAAGTACACAGAATACAAATAACGTATATAGTGAGTTGTTAACCTAATGGTCCTCGTTCACCATCCACGACTACATGAAACTGCACAAACTGAGCTATACTAAAGCTTATGATTCAATTAGGAGGGAACTGCTAGTCTTTATTCAACTTCATCCTTTCTTCTCAAAACGAGGTCTCTTCAATATAATATATCTTTGGCCAATTCCCATGCAAGACGGAAGCAGGGGATCACATTGAGAAGAACTTTTTAAAATTAAAATTCTAGGATGACCCCCCAGACTTAACTTGGTCTCTCCAAGGAAGCACTGTTCTCTGTAATTTTTAAAGTTCCCCCAGAGACAACCATGCAGCCAGCCTATCTTTAAGGACACCACTACCTTTAAACATTTCCACTTTAAAAACCAAGAAAAGTGCACTGAGTGTGTCTCAGTGACCCTGTGAAGTATAGTAGACATTATCTTTCACCTTGCACGCCAGGCAATCAAAGATAGAGAGATTATAGTTTCTGCCTTTGGTTAGATCTACTGGGCAGCAGACCTGGGTTTAAAATCCAGTTCCTGTGGTTCTCGATTCAGTACCTCATGAAATCATCTTAAGTTTTTCTCACAGGGTTGTCTGCTCACACAGATGAATGACCTGACTCAAGTCATGCAGGTAGTCACTAAGAAGACTGGAACTTACTATCTTGACTACTTGCTTCTCTCTGTACAGTGGGAATGAGAAGACAGGACCTTCATGAGCCCACAACTAACCTCTATGCCTCAAACTTTTTAAACAGGGGACCAATTCACTGTCCCTCAGTCCATTGGAAGGCTGGACTATAGTTGAAAAAAAAAAACAACTATGAACAAATTCAATGCAGGCCTGGGATAAGTCGACTGCTAAGCAGGATAGCAGCGGCGGCAAAAATACTCAGCGGGCCGGATAAATGTCCCTGGTGGGCTGCATGTGGCCCACGGCCCATAGTTTGAGGACCCCGGCAAGCTGGTCCAGTAGTCTACCACTGCTTAATCTAGTACATGAACAGAGGACACAAAACAAACTGACACTGTCCAAAAAGATGAACTATAAAAAAGGTGGGCATATTTGAAAACAGACGTAGAATCACAACTACTGACAAAACTGAGGGTCTACAAAACGAGGGGAACTTAGAAATGAACAGGGAAAGATAAAAGCTTAGCGTTGCCAAAGCACCAAGTCCACCACACTCACCCTCATCCATATCAATCGGGTCGGGCCGTGCTGGTTTGGTTTCTGGATTTGGGTCTATTTCTCCAGGTTTAAGTTTCCGTAGATCATCTGTTGTTTCCTCCTCATTGTCTCTTTGGGCAGCTTTATCCCTAGAAGAAAGGTCAGATGAGTCCGTCACATTATTGCTTGACTTAGTCTAACAAGGATATGCTTTCCTGTCTCTCTTTTCTTCTTCAAAAGCCCAAATGACAGGTATCAATAACATAATACAATTCTATAATTGTGTCACCAGAAAGAGATGAACATTAAGATTCTCCCAAGTTTCAGGGAGCGTTTCCCTTCACCATGAAATTGGGTCCCCAGAGCTCTGTGATTGCAAACGCAGCAAAGCCCAACAAATGTGTAAGACTATTAGCAAAAAACCACAATGTTCCAATTCCCTTCTTAGTTGTGTAATTATGGGTGATTTTTACTTTCCCTTTTACTAGTCTGACCCCAAATTGTCTATGATGACCATCTTTTTTAAATTGATCTTTTAAAAGGTATTTGACATTTTGATCAACCAAATGGTATTCCCAATCACCTCATATGCATCTGAAAGCTGGTCGAAAAGACTGGAGAAGAAATAATGCATGTGGGCTGAGCCCCGGTGGCGTAGTGGTTGTGCGCGTGATTGCGGCCCACTGGGACGGAGGTTCAATTCCAGCCGTGGGGCTGGGCCTCCTACTCCCACCACCAGAGAGCAGTGATGCCCCCCCCCCCCCAAAAAAGAATGCATGTGATTTATGCTTGCTTAAATCCACAACCAATGCTCATAGAAGCAGCAATGAAGAGATCAAATGACCCATTCATTGCATTAGGTCAATCTGCTGCACAATATCAATGATGTTACTTTGAGGACTAAGGTATGCCTGATGCAACCCCGTGTATTTTCAATTGTTTTGTACCCATGTTAAAGTTGGACAATGAGTAAGGGAGGTAAAATTGATGCATTACAACCATGGTGTTGGCAGAGAGTACTCAAAGTACCAAACTGACAAAAAAACAAAAACAAAAACAAATCTGCCTTGAGAGAAAGACTGAATTTTCTACTTCCAGTCTCTTGAAACTGGTTGTGGCAGCAACTGTACAATACTGCTTGATGTAACTGAACTATGGAATGGTATGAAGTCTGGATTAGCCACTAATAATATGGTTTGGGGGAAAGAAAAGAAAAAGTTAGTCTCAAAAATTCACCAGGACAGTTCTGCCTTGTCTTATAAGGTCGCTATGAATCGGCATTAACACAATGACTGTGCAATTGGTTTTTTGAGTCTCAGAAGTATAGCCAAGATACTCCCTAAAGCAGTGATTCTCAACTTTCCTAATGCTATGACTCTTTAATACAGTTAATTCATGTTGTGGTAACCCCCAACCATGAAATTATTTTCGTTGCTACTTCATCACTGTAATTTTGCTTCTGCTATGAGTCATAATGTAAATATCTGATATGCAGGATGCATTTTCATTGTTACGAATCGAACATAATTAAAGCATAGTGATTAATCATAAAAAACATGCCATTACATATTGTGAACTATTTCTAATTACAAATAAATGAAATTGTCCTGAATTATGGTGTAGCATGGGTAAGCCTTTACCCTGGTTTGTGGGCATATCTGCATGTGGGCGGTGTCTTCCGAGAACCGCTGCCCTAAAGGCAAGCCTTTGTCTCATGTACTTTCAGCATATTCCTGGAAAGGGCAAGAGGCTTGGAAAAAGGGAGGGTGAAAAAGAGGTAGGCCCTCAAGCAGATGGCTGCCAGGCGAAGCTTCATTTTGTTGCACAGATGGTCGCTATGAGGCAGAACGGACTTGAAGGCACCTCACAGCAGCAGCAGGCTGGCTGCCAGAAAACCATGTCCACCTGGTGGGGAAGGAACACAGCCAGAACACTCCTGAACATGTGGGCAGCAACACATCTCGCATCCTCTGGACATGTTACAGGAAAAAACAGCCCCTGGAGAAGGGCATCCTGCTCAGTAAAGGAATGGATAAGCAAAAAGAGAACTTTTTTGAGACCTTTGTATAAGGTTGACTGACCCAATATCTGCCAACAATGGATTTAAACGTAGAATCGATTGTAAAGTGGCAAAGAATCTGACAGTACATGGAGTGGCTGAGTCAGAACCACACACAGCACAGATGACTGGGGGAAAGCATCTCATAGCTTTAGCTGCTTTGGTTGTCATTCAGATATGCAGAAGTGCCCAAACTATTTGGTCTATTTGGTCAAACAATTCCCTTTTCAGGAAGATAATTACTCAGTGCCACCCTGGTGATTAATCAACTTCTGTACTATGCCCCCAAACTAGGATAACTTGTAGAAATCTGCTTTTGCAGCCCGTTTGATCAGTCCAGGACCCCCTAGATGGCAGTATCTCACAGTATCGGGAAACCCCGGTCTAAAGACAGGAAGCGCTCGTTATTCAGTCCCCTTCAGATGACACGTATTTTTATGCTGCTTTCAGAGATCTACTTACAAAAGAAACTCATAGTGTTCCAAGCACTGGGCAGCTGTTCTTCCAATGATCGGAGCAATGGTCCTCCACTGAGTCGGCATCAATTTAGCCAAGTGCAGGAGTTTTTCCTCCTCCTCCCTGGACCATTCCGTTTTCTTGATGCTTGGATCCAGCCATTCATACCTATTATGAAGATACCATTGCACACATTAATCCATCACCTCCTCATAGATGCTCATACAAATCCTACTACTCATACATCTGAAGACAATGACATCCAATGTCTGAGAACACGCGCTAACTACTTTCGCAGACGGGAGCACCACTCTTCACAGCGGCCTCACTGCCTGGTTCCACTTTTCTACTCTATCAGCCTTATGTCACAGAACTCTACTGTCTTTAATCATGCAAGAAACAACTTCAGTGCGACATGGTCCCCGGCCTTCTTTTCAGCTATCAACAGTGTTCCTTTATTCAACGCTTTCATTAGAAACTTTGAAATCAAGCTGGGCCCCGGGGGCGCAGTGGTTGTGCGCGGGACTGCGGCCCACTGGGACGGAGGTTCAGTTCCAGCAGTGGGGCTACTCCCACCACTGGAGAGCAGGGATGCCCACCCCCCCCACCCCCCAGAAAAAGAAACTTTGAAATTACTGGAAGTTGTCTGGAAATAACTCAATCATTTACCTGAGAGTGTTTCTAGTTTCTAGCATTTTCTCACACTTTGGGTTGATTTTCCTACCTAACTTTTGTAAGCATTTGCCTTAGACTTATTGCATGCTTTCCCAGGTCAAAATATTCTTTTGTCTAACACTTTAAAGGCAAACAAAGGGACCAGAGGCTACTGGATAGCATTGAGGCCTCCAGAATCCCACCCAATGGGCTTGAACAACAGAATTATATGGGAAGGGCAGTGGTATAGTGTAATGAGTAAGATGTCAATAACATTATATCATTTAAGAAGGCAAATATTTTTCAATTTAAGTAAAGCTACAATGTCACCCTCTGTATTTCCTAACACCCTTCCCACTCACCTGTCCTACAGGTTGTGGTTCCTACCAAACCTTGGGCAAAAGTTAAGTCCCCTAAGAGAAGCAGAAACCGGAACCCCTTCCGGCTGAAGAGCATGTTCCATTTGGGGGTCTACTTCCTGCATTCCGACCCCTCCCCTCTCCCAGGAAATCAAGCCATTCTTGTCTGATCCCAAATATACACTAGCACCACAATTAAGACTGGCACTAGACTCCTCATAGCAGGAAGCAGTGTAGTCAGAAGCCAATGACCCCACTTCCTCCCTGTGATCTGAAAGGGGACAGACACCAGGGGTGCAGCGCTGGCTGATGATATACTTTGGAGGTGACAAATATACAGTACTTCAATTGTCATCTGAAGAAACTCAGCAATGATGAGCTCGCATAGGAAAAGGAAAAAAAACACAATAATCACATCAACTAACAGTCTATCTTTGGCTAAGTTCTAAGCAACAACTTACAAGTTTTTTACATGTTCCATTTACGATCTGATCTTTAAGGAGATTTTACCTTGTTGAAAGCACTCTCAAGCACGTTCAACTCATTTCAATCTCCCCTATCCACCAGGTGCTACTGTGATAGGGCCAACTATCATCATGCCCAAAGGGGAAAAATGGGGCAGAGAGGGGATTCAAGACGATTCCTAAGATGAAAGGAACGCTGATGGAACAGTAAGTGACACTGAGCTCTAACCACAAGGTCTGAGATTCCAACCCACCAAGCACTCTTCAAGAGGACAATGCGGCTTTCTGCACCCACACAGTCTCAAAATCCCAAAGAAGCAGTTCTGCTCTGTCCTACGGGATCATTATGAGTCAGAATCGACATGATGGCAGTAAGTTGTGTTTGTGTCCTCAGAAGTAATAATCGAAGCAAGTTACAACTAAATCTAAAATCCAAATTCCCAACTCTTACTCTACATTTTATTCCTTGAAGATGCCTGCATATTCTGATAAGGTTCAGAGAAGTGGCATCTTTCCTCATGACAATGAAGGTCATTTTGGTTTCCACTCATTAGCTGATACATACCATCTGGCTTTGCATTGTTTTGCTGATTTCCTATGCAGCAGTGAGGCAATTCTAGACCACTGGTTTTTCCCATATTTCATTACCGCTGCTTTCAGAATTTCATCCTAAAAAAAATTAAAAGAAATAGCATACATTCAATCACAAAACTCCAAATGAAGAGAGACCAAATCTAACTCTGACAACACTGCTGGCAAAAACTCAAGAAAAAGAAATATATGCACACCCACAAATCTTAGGGTGGGGGTGGGAGTGAAGGGATAGTCTAAAACATCTCATTTTCTATGAAGATAACAGGAGACCAGAATTAGCAAAATGCACAAAAATAAGGGCCAATTTTCAGAAGAGAATCCCACTCTCCCTCCCATCCCCATAAATTAGGAGTGACAACAGTCCAATCTGAAACACTTTTTGGTAGATTAAAAGTAGTGTCATTGTACAGAATCAGAGTGTCAGTCTCACTCATGTATTCATTCATTCCCAAAACACTTCCTCAACACTATCTGTACGTGTGTGTTTGTGTGTGTAGCTGGGTGGGGGGGAGTGGAGTGTCTATATAGACCTCCTAGCCCTTAAGAATCAAGACCCCCAATGAACCATTCTCCAATGCAGGTTGCCCCATGACATTTCCTCCTCCGTGTCTGCAATCTCACCATTGATTCAAGCATCCCTGCTCAAGTCTAACCTAAAAATTAAGTATGCCACCTCTAACACACTGCTAATACTCTCTCCAACCTTCCCCCACGCTTTAGATATTATTTCAATAGGGTGTCCACTTCAATTTGGAAATCACAGATCTCAGGGCAGCCTGGTGAGGGAAGCCTAAGGTTCCAGGAACAACCATGCTCAGGACAAACATTTTACTTCCAGGCTTTTCTCCACGTGGAATTTAAGCTTCATGCCTGGTACCTGAGCAGCCCATGTCTCCTCCTCCTTGTCAGAGATAAAAGTCTGCAGGGTTGCCTGTTTTTATTTCACTGGTGATGTATTGAGTTACATGTTGGAGTGGTAACAAGGCCGGTTGCTCAAACCCAGAAGCTGCTTCTCAGGGGAAAAGTCTTACTGCTCCAGAAAGATTTATGTATGTACGTATGTATGTATTCATTCATTCATGTCTCACCACTAGCACTTCTCTCCAATTGAAAGCAGACTTGAAGCACTCAAGCCCCTCAACATTCACCAAAATCCTCACAATTGGGAAAAAACAACATAATAAAAGCACAAAGTAGTGAAGATGTCAAGGATTTTAAAGTATTTGGATCCAGTCAGTGCTCACCGCTGAAAAGCACTTTGAGGCCTACGGTGCGCCCCACTCAAGCCTCAAGGGCCTCAGGACGACCGAGGAAGCGATCTGTTTGAAGGACGGCATTTGGCGGGAAGCAACGACCACCGCCCGAGTGTCGCCCGAGAGGCAAGTCGGCACGCCTTCGCGCCGCAGGCTTCGGGCAAGTGGAGGGGCGGCCCAACAGCAGCAAGAGGGAGGACCCTGCGCCGGGGGCTTCGGCGGGTTTCCGAGGCTGCCGGGGCAGCGCCGCAGCCACGTGGCTCGGCCGGAGTGGGGGCACACAAGCTCCGCGCTCAGCAAACTTCACCCACGGAGGTCTGGGCGCCGCGCTCACGCGCCCACCAGAGGCGGAAACCCGGGCGCCGCCAGCTGCCGGCGGCGTCTGCTCGGAGCCGAGGTGGGGGCCGACAGCGGGGGGCGGGGGGGCGTATAAATGGGAGCCCGGACCGCGCCACTGACGCGGCTGTCCTGGCGCCAGAAAGTCGAAGAAGAAACAAAGTTGTGATCCCGGCGCGCGCTTGTTTGTTTTTGTTTGTTTGTTGGCCGCGCGAATCCCCAGGCCCAAAGGGGGAGGTGCTCCCAAAGCCGGCCCCGGCCCCGTCTCCAGGGCCCGGGCCGCGCCTCAGTCGACCCACGTCCGGCCAGGGCCTCGGGAGCGCCCGTCGCTGCCCCGACGCCGGGCGCGCGGAACGCGGGGAGGCCGGCCCGGGGCGCGGCGCCGACCCGCAGGGCCCCTCTTCCTCGCCGCCGACCTCCGCGCGCCTGCGTGCACGCCACCGGAGGGGACGGCGGGCAGCGGACTCACCTCGGTGTTCCTCCACACGCCCCCCTTGATCATAATTCGGGGCATGCTGGCGGCGGTGTGGCTCGGCCAACGGCCGAGGGGCGCTTCAGAAAAGTAGTAACGGCGCGGCGGCCGCGGGACGCCGAGCAGCCACTTCCTCCCGGCGCGACCTTCTGCTCCGAAGAAATCTACGCAGGCGCTAAGTGGGGGGGCGGAGGGAGCAGGTCTCGCGAGATCTCGGGCGGTTGGAATGAGATGAGCGGCGCGCGCTCCCGCGCCCGCGCCCGCGCCCGCTCCTGCTCCCGTTCCGGAGGAGCGACGGGAAACCCGCTCTCCCCTCAGGCCAAAGCGCTCGGTTCTGCTCGCGTGTCCAGAGCGGATTCGCGGAGACCGCGGCTCTCGCGAGAGACGCGCGGACTTTGGCAGGAATCGTGGAGATGACGTCACCGAGAGGCCGGAGGGTGGGACGTCACGTGTGTAGCAGTTCAGTTGATCGGCGAAGAGCTTTGTTCTGCTGCTACTTTTCGCATTTCATTCATAGGGATGTGTTCAGAGATTGCTCAGGCAGCAGCCTAGTTAAGTCTCGATTTTCTAACATATAAAATCGAGATAATAATTGAACCTCCTGTTGGGACTTGAGCCACTAAATCAAGCGTTTCATTCATAGGAATTTATTCAGATTGCTCAGGCAGCAGCAGTGTTAAGTCTGTTTCCTAAAACTCTAAAATAAAGGTAATAATTTAGCCACCGGGACTAAATGAGATGTGTCCAAAAATCGAGCACAGTATCTGTTACACATTAAACCCATTGCCATTAGAACAATCCTTACACAAGGCAACACCATGTTTCTTCAAGACAGTAACCTTTATGGAATCATTATGTTCCACAAGCTGCTGAATGGATTCAAAGCACCACTCTTCAGGTTAGTAGTTGAATGTGAACTGTTGGGGTCAACCAGTTAAAATCCACCCGCAACCCTGCAAGGGAAAGGTTAGAATTTCTACTCCTGTAAGGATTTACACAGCCTTGAAACCCCACAGGGCCAATTCCACACTGTCCCAATACGATTGCTATGAGTCGGAACTGTCCCCATGGAAATGAGTTTGGAGGATGTGTTAGGCTAGGTTCTGTAGAGAATGCAAAATCAGTGAGTCTTATTTCTAACAAGCCAATGACTCCCATTTGAAGCAGATAAACCCAGCCTGGTTTCAACTCTGTGGGTCAGATGTTAGACTGGAGGCGTTTCCTGACTCTCGTAGCTTCCATTACCAATGAACCTGCAGAGGCAGATGACTGCAAGTTCAGCAAGTCAAATATGTCTGGAGAGGCCAACATTCCAAAATCGAATGAGTCCAAGTCAACAGGTCAGAGGGCAAGCTACTGATGCCTCCCAGGAACTCCAGGCAATATGGTAGGCTGTTGGCTCAAGACCAAAGAGCTAAAAGTCAAGAAACCAGACCAGGAAGCAAGCACACTTCCCCTTTGAGTCTACTTTTATAGGAATGTGGGCACCCCTAAGGAAACTTCTATTGCATCCAGGCTATGCCCAAGTAAAGATGTTATACTCCTATTGTGTAAAGACATCCAACTGTGTGGATCAGAACAAAGGACGGATAGCCTTGAGAAGCATGGCAATTCCAGAACACTTACTTGTGCTCATGTGGCAGCTGTCCATGGGTCCAGAGGGCAGATGTTTGCAGAGATGCAGGGAATACTGCATGGTTTAAGTTCAGGAAAGGTGGGCCAGTATTGTGTCTTCTCCCTGCACTTATTCAGTCTGTGGGCTAAGCAAATAATCAGAGAAGATAGAGTATATGAAGAATGTAGTATCAGGATTAAAGGAAGGCGTATTAACAACCTACAATCTGTTGCTAATACAGACCCTTCCTGTTCCATATGTGTTTACTATGGCTTGCATGCCTGAGAATATGTAGGCTTGTGAGAGAATACATTACCCACCTCCCCGTTCTGGTTCCAGTCTCCATCTGAAGAGACAAGGCCTTCCATCTCTTTTCTGATGTCTCTTCAATTTACCACTCCATTACACAACCATCCCTTGGAATCCACAAGAGAGTTATGGACCTTAAACAGGAGAACTGGCAGCAGAATGGTCCAAAAGAGGGGTAAACCTTCAGTGAGGTGGATTGGCACAGTGACTACAACAATGGGCTTAAACTTGACAATGCCGATGAAGAAGCAGGAGCAGGCAGTGTTTTTTTCTGTTGTGCCATATGGTCGTTATGAGTGAGAGCCCAGTCAATGGCACTGACCACTACCACTCGGCATACGTGTCACACATCAGACATCGTACATAGTCCATGCGTGTGTCATAAGCCGGTAGCCCAATAACCAAGCCATGAAATGACTCTGGCCTTGACCTAGTGCTAGTTGACCTTGGACGCCAGCAGCAGATGTCACAAAAGAGTTTGCTACATGTGGGGTTAGCTATGGAACTCAATTGTTCTTAGCTGCAGATTACCTTCAGGCATAGTGAAGTAGCCAGACACAAGTATGAGACATCTTTTATGGTAGCTCCATTATGACTGTCCCTTAATGGAAGGCTATTGGAGTCGAGAGGAGGGCACGTTTTCAGCCTGGAGAACGTATATTTGAAAACATTTCTATTTTGAAACAGTGGAGATATTTTGCAAAATAGAGCTAGTTTTCCATGCCCATGGTTGCCAGTGTAGAAATAAGGTTATATGCACTCTACCAGGTCCTCAGTTTACCACACAGCATTATTTTAATGTTGACAATGTTTTCCCAAAATTCTGTACCCACCCTTCCTCAGTTATCTGGTTTTGTTTACTTTCCTCAATTTTTTTTCCTAACCCTAACCCTACTTTCCTGGATTTTGTTGGGAATGGTCATAGGCCTGAGATCCGGAGACTGGAGTATCAGCACAGGAATTAGCCTGTTAACTCCAAGAATGGCCTGAACCATTGTTATCAATTGTCTCTATCAGTCTTTGCGTCTATGCTCTATCACTCTGCCATTTCTTAGAGAGTCCCAGACGCCTAGTGTGTTAGTCTGGGTAGACTAGAGGAACAAATTTCATAGACACGCATATAGATATAAGGAAAAGGTTTATATACAAGAGGAACAGGACATTGAGCCCAGTCCAGTTCAAAGTCATAAGTCCGATATTTACCCATATGCCCAAAATCAGGCTATAAAGTCTCCTTCTGATTCACGAAGTCACAGGTCAGTGGGTGCAGAATCCGGTGCTGCCAGGGGTCTCTACATGGCTCCTCACTTCCAGGGCTCAGGTTCCATCAACAGCAAAAGCAACTCATCACTGGCAGAGGTCTCCATGTGGCCACCCCAGCTTCAGAGGTCTGGCTCCATCAGGACAAAGCCGCGTGGTCTCTCCACCGGCTCCTCCAACTTCTCTGACACAGCCATCTTGTCTTGTCCATGATTCATCGTGTCTGAGACTAACTCCCAACAACTGGGGAAGCTAGCTTCTCATCTTCACGAGGGAAATATCACAAGATTTCCCAGAAGTATCTGGAGAAAGCCCATGCCCACATAGAGGCCTCATTGGCTACTCAATGGCTTTCTCCAGATTAACAGGCTAGACTCCACCCCTACATTTCAGTCATAAAATTAACATAAGCACATGACTGCCACACCTAGCCAACAATCTTCACTTGGGTCTATGAGGCGCTTGGCACAGAGCCCTCAAGTCTGAAGGCCTGTAACATGTAGAGAGATTTCTCCCAAGTTCACTTCCCCTGGTCCCGCCTCTTCCTATTATGTGTACAGTCCAAGCTCATCTCCTTGCTGTCACACTTATGCCTATAGTACAGCCCCTTCCTATGACATGTTTGGTGACCTGTAATTGTCCCTAAGTATATATGGGCCTTGGCCAGAAATAAAGAGAGCCTCCTGCCCTCAGTGCCCGTGCTGTGCGAGGACCTGCTGGTGAGATCATGACCGTGCAGGTGAGCATGCTACCATGAAATGTGCCTGACTCCTTCATTTTACTCTCTCCTGTCCCCATTATTCTCTATGACTTTACTGTAATCTTTATATATCATAACCATATAAGTGCAGTTACCAAACTCATGATTACTTTGGGGGGGGGGAGGCTGGTTTCCCCCACAAAGGACAGCTCAGCTCCTGGTTCTTCTTTCTTAGTAGTAACCTCCCTCCTTCTCCACTCACTTCTCTCTCCTTTTTCTCTCTAGTAAGATCAAGGCCCCTTGGGATGTGCCTCCCAAGGAATTCCCCCTACAGAGAGAGGATCAGGCCTATGATCTAAGTAAAAAGTGCTGCATCCTGCCCTAACTTTCTGACTACTGCGTTCCGATAGATCATGGGGGATGATTGCATTATTGCATAACTACCAAAGCATCCCACCCTAGTCCCTTTACAACTGACTCTCTTGAACACATCTTGACAGATGATGATGCCATGACATAACTTTTGAGGGACACACACACACACACACACCGCTTGTTTTTAGATAAGCCTCTGAATTGGATGTTTGATTTATGACTGTTAGAGAATACTCTGGACCTTAGGAGATGCTGCTGGAGCATGAAGATGGAAAGGGTTATGATGGCTGTCATTTCTCTTAAATAGTCAACATAGTCAAATAGTGATTTTTTGTTTTTGTTTTTGTTTTTTTTAGGCATCACTGCCCTCAGGTGGTGGAAGTAGGAGGCCCAGCCTTTGCTCCTGGGAGCCGGAATTGAACCTCCATCCCAGTGGGCCGCAGTCCCGCGCACAACCACTACGCCACCGGGGCTCAGCCCCCAAATAGTGATATTTATAATATGAGAAAGACAGGTCCTGCAAATGTGAACCAAACCCAGCCAAATTCACTGCCATCAGGTCCCTTCTGACTTCTGGCAGCCCTGGAGGATGGAGTCAAAGTGCCTGTAGATTTCTAAGGCTTTGAATGGTTAGGGAGCAGCAAACCTCTTCCTTCTCACTTGGGACCACCCACTAGTGGATTCAAATCTATGACCCTGCACTTAGTTGGTGTCAATTTGAGAGGATCATGAGTGAAGGGGTGGAGTCTGGCCTGTCAATCAAGATATAACCAACAAGGCCTCTGTGGGCATGGCCTTTTTCTGAAGATGGAGACAGTCTCAGTCTCTCTCTCTTTCTCTCTCATCACATCTTGAAGACTCTACTGACAAGACTGAGTCCCTGTGAGACATCCCTGAGGAAAAGTCATGTGGACCTACCCTGATGCAGCCCTGTGTGGTGGAGACCCTACCAGGACTGAGATGTTTACAATGTGCCACTGGATTCACAAGACTTCCACCCACTGGCCTGGGATCTTCTTGTCATTGTATGTGTTTCGTGATTCTGAAGAGGACTTTATAGATTGGTTCTGGGAACTTGATCTGACTGGGCTGGGATGTTTTCTGAATATTCAATTACTCTTGTATACAAACCTCTTTCTTTTACACCTGAATTTGTTTCTCTAGTCAACCCAGACTAACACAGCTGCTCAACCCAGAGCTCCTTGCTACGTGTACCAAAAACAAAAACCACACTGCCATCAAGTTGGTTCCGACTCATCAAGGCCAGGGTAAACTGTCCCTTGGCGGTTGCCTACAGAAACGGATGGGTCTCCTCTTCCTCCTGCATATGTGGGCAGATAGGTCAAGACTATGCAAGTGGTCATTGTACGATTCTTTTAACTTTTCTGTGAGGTTGAAGTTTTCCAAGTTTAAAGCTTTAAAAAAAAAAGTTAAATCCTTGTAGCGATGAAACATTTCATTGAGGTCAGCAACACTGACAAAGACAACCAATTGAATGAGGCTCAGCAGGACTTGCTTTGTGGACTGTCTGCTTAGGATGATCTTCCCAAGTCCAAAAGACCTGTGGGCAGAAGAACGCAGTTGAAAGCTGTGCTGCAGGCCCAGCCTCACTTCCCAAGCATCTCACTAGACCGAGGTGCAGACGTGATGTCTGCAGAAAGCACCAACTGTGACAAGTGGCCCCACGGTCACGCCCAATCTAGGATAAGCTTATGCCTTCTCTTCATAAGTCTCTCAAAAGTCTACTCTCTGCAGCTCCCCTCCAGCTTTGAGACTTTATTGACAACATTTTTATTGTGAGTTACATGGGGACTTTACATTTCAGACCACTAACTTTGCATGCAACTGTCCCAACTGCTCATCAGACCCAATCCAACCCCTCTCCTAGATTCGATCCCTCCTCTCTTCCCGTTTCTCTTCTCCTTCTTATGGAATGCCATCCTCCCTTGCACTCAAGTCAAGATCTCCAGGCTGTGGCTTCATCCTGCCACTCCTTCCCTCCCTGCCTCAGAATCTCTGAAGTCTCTTCCCATTGTCTTGGTTTGTACCCTTATAGTTGTGGGCATACACAATAATTGTCCCTCTGTGGTGGACTAATTTCTCTCAGCATAATGTTCTCCAGGTCCAACCGTGTCATGAGGTGCTCTGTGGTTTCATCATTATTGTTTAAGGTTGCATAGGTATTCCATTGTGTGTATGTTTCAAAGTTTCATTATCTAGTCTTCTTTTGATGGGCACTGTGACTGTTTCCACTCCATGCTATTCTGAGCAGTTCTGTGATGAACATGGGTGTGTATATGTCTATTCATGTTATGACTCTTACATCTTTAGGGCACATATCCAGCAAAGGGATCATACAGAATTCCTATTGCCAGCTGTTTGAGGTAGCACCTGATTGCTCTCCACAATGGTTGTACACAGACTATTATTTGAATGCTCTCTAACCCACCAGGAGACAGTAAGTTTGGCAAGAGGGACACTGCTGGTTGCCAACGGTCCAGTTCCTCAACTTCTCTGATCTCATTCTTCAGCTTGTTGGCCTCCTCCTTCACCCAGAAAGGCAAACTGTAAGATGAAGAAAACACCTTCAGTCTGGATGTGTCTGATGCAGAAGTTAAAAATTCTGCCAGTGAACAAGACACTACATGCTTAACAATACAGTCTAGGCTCCTAAAATAAGACCTTTGATTTAATTATCTCATGCTGCTCCAACAGAAATATGACCAGGGAGGATTTTTAAAGAACAAAAATTTATTTTCTCATGGTTTAGGACAGTGGTTCTCAACCTTTCTAAGGCCACAACCCTTTAATACAGGTCCTCATGCTGTGGTAAACCCCAGCCATAAAATTATTTTTGTTGCTACTTCATCACTGTAATTTTGCTAGTTATAAATTGTAATGTAAATATCTGATGTGCAGGATGCATTTTCATTATTACAAATTGAACATCATTAAAGCATAGGGATTAATCACAACAACAATATATAATTACATATTGTGAAATATTTATTTCTAATTACAGATAAGTGAAATTTTGTCCTGAAGCATGGTGTAGCATGGGTAACAGTTTTAATATAACAACAGCAAAGTACATTGTGAAATTTTGTGACAGTATGCATAAAAAGTCAACATCAGGGCTTAGCCCCAGTGGCATAAGTGGTTGAATGCGGGACTGCAGCCCGTGGGCTTGGCGGTTCAAATCCAGCAGCGGCTCTCAGGAGCAGCGCCCTGAGACCACCAGAGAGAGGACAGTGATGCCAAAAAAAAAAAGAAAAAGGCAACATCAGTGAAAAGGTTGAGATAGCTTCTTTCTCACCAGATCAGAAATTTCGGGTCAATTTTTGCAAGAGCACAATGAAGATCATCTTCCACAAGTCTAGTTCTGTGTTTAGACTTGATAACCCACAAGCTGGAAAACCTTGTTTCACAAAGATATGTTATTGGAAATGGAAGAAGATGGCACAACACAGTCTCAAACAGTACAGGATATGAGTGCAAATACTTGGTCCAGACTTTTTCTGACTGTCATTATAGAGAAATCAGTTCTTGATGAATCGCTGTTAATAAGTTCAACAAACTCCTCTTGTGCTGTCTCAGGAACATCTTCAACTATGACTGTGCGTGGGCTTCTGGCAAGTGCAAATGGGTGTCAGATTTGGAAAGTACAATGAAATTTCGTCTGCAAGTATGTGCAAGTGTTCTTTCACAGAAATTATCTTTCCAACTCAAAGCAACCAACATCACAATCCAATGCCTCCATTCATCCCTAATCTTCCTTAATTCGGTGTCCAGTTTTCAGGTGCAAGGCACCCTTTAATTTCTTGACTACTGTTGCCGTGCACATTGACTTCAGATCAAACTAAAGTGAAATTCTTGACAAGTTCGACCTTCTCCCAGTTCTTCATGATGTTGACATTGGGACAGTTGCAAGGGTCTGTGTTTTCTATAATCGAGGTGCAGGCCACATTGAAAGTCACACTGTGAGCTTCATCTTTCAGTGCTTCAAGACCTCTTCACTCACAGCAAGCAAGATTGTGTCTTTTTTTCTCATGAAAATGATTTATTAGAAAGAGAAAGTAACTTTACCCTTTTTTAAAAAAAATCGTTTTATTGGGGGGTCATACATCGTTTTTCACAATACATAAATAAACTGTGCCAAGCACCTTCACATGTTTGTTGCTGTCATCATTCTCCAAACATCTGCCTTTTCCCTTGAGCACCTGGTATCAGCTTTTCCACCTCTTTTCCTCTTCCCCTGCTCTCCCTTCCCCACCAACCCTCAATACTTTATAAATTATTATTGTTCTGTCATATCTTACACTGCCGGACCTCTCCCCCAACCCACTCCTTTGATTCCCGTCCTTTCAATAGGAGCTTATGTGTATATCCTTGCGGTTGGTTCCATCTCTCCACCCCACCTTATCTCCACCCATCCAGTAGCTCCAATCTCACCACTGGCCCGAAGGGGCTTATCCATCCTGGTTTCCCCATATCCCAGCTTCCCTCTCTACCAGTGTACCTTCTCCAATCCATCTGGATTTGTAAGGTAGAGTTGGGACCATGATGATTGGGGGGAGGGAAGGCTTCAGGAACTAGAGGAAACTTGTGTGTATCATCACTGCCCGGCTGCCCCTTGACTGGTATGTCTCCTCCTCGTGACTCCCCTGTAAAAGGATGACCAATTACTCACCAGTGGGCCTTAGGTCCCCACCCTGCTCTCCTCCTCCTTCATAATGATGTGATTCTTGTTCTTTGTGCTAACTACCTGCTCCCTTCGGCCCCTCTTGATCACACAGGCTGGTGTGCTTCTTCCATGTGGGCTTTGCTATTTCTGCGCTGAATGGCAACTTGTTTATCTTCAAGTTTTTGAGACTCCAGATATTCAATCATTTGGTGGCTGGGCACCATCGTTTCTTCTACTTTGTTTGCCTCTTTATCCATTTGTCTTCAGTGATCACATTGGGAGTCAATTGGTCCATTGATTTTGATTTTTGTTCTTTGATGCCTGATACCTGAGTTTCAGCACCTCAAGATCGCACAAGCAAGTGAGCTTCTTTTGTGGTAGGTTTTGTTGCTCCTGAGCTAGATGGCTGCTTGTTTATGTTCAAGCCTTTAAGATGCTATATCTTTTAATAGCTGGGAACCATCAACTTTCTTCACCACTCCTGCTCATGCACCCACTTGAAGATTGTGTCTTAAAACTCCATGCATGACAAGCATGTGTTTCCCTTTTGATTTTTTTAACTTTAAATTTTTTCACATTTCCTTAAAATATCTGCTTGAGCTGCCCTTTGAAAATTTCTGCTCAGCCACTTTACTCCATTCATTCCCGTTGTTTTAGTGTCTCTGCATTCAAGATGAAGTTTCAGAGTCTCATCTAGCATCCATTTTGATACTTGCTTTCTTTCCTGTCTACACATGACCTTTTGCTTTCTTCCTTTGTCCCGGTCTCTCTCATTGTCATTCCCACAATTCATCTGGTGTTTGGTCATTAATATTCAATGTTTTATTAATATTCAGTGTTTCAAATCTACTCCTGAGATGATGCTCTCTAAGTTTAAGTGGGATGTACTCAAGGTCGTACTTTGACTCTCATGGATTTCTTTTCATGTTCTTCAACTTCACTTTGAACTTAGATGTCAGCAATTGCACCATTAGCCCTGGCCTTGCTCTGGGTGATCGTTGAATTTATGCATTGTCCCTTTCCAAGGATGTAGTCCATGTGACCTGCTTGTCTCATCTAGCAATGTGGGGTGCAGAAAGGCTTTTCCCCAGGTTGTCTCCCCATATTATATGCCCAGCTCAAGACACTGCCAGCTTATGTATGGTCAATGTCCATACACTTGAAGGTGATCAGCTTATAGGTTAGCTCTCTGAGGATTATCAGCCATCTAGAGCCACCAGACTTGATAGCAGGTATGCTCACACTTTTTCAGCCTCCTTAGAAAATGTTCAAATCAAAATGACCTACCAGCTACAAAAATGCAAAACATTTATTTATTACATTTATTTTTATTTATTTTTTTTTTGGCATCACTGCTCTCCGGTGGTGGGAGTAGGAGGCCCAGCCCCACTGCTGGAATTGAACCTCCGTCCCAGTGGGCTGCAGTCCCGCGCACAATCACTACGCCACCGGGGCTCAGCCTATTTATTACATTTATTAATAAATGCATTGAGAATTCTTTATATGTACATGTTTATGTACCTTGCATAACCACGAGTCCATAATGCACAGCACAACACAATTAACCATGTACATTTTTTGTCATGATCCGAGTTGACTCTGATGACTTGAACTGAATGGAGTGAGCCAGGGATGCATAGTCTGGACAGTAGCTGCTGACAGCCAGCCTCAAGCACACTTCCAAATGATCATCAGTCATGGTGGAACGGTACTTGGACTTCATGATCTTTATGTGGGAAAAGGCTGATTCATATAAACAAGTAGAGTTGAATAATGCAGTCAAGGAGGTAGCACATTTTCTCATGTGTGGGTACTTTCCCTCTGCGAGTCAGTTCCAGAACTGTTCGTGCACTCTGAATGTTGGCTTGTAGTGTCAAAATCTCTCATTCCATATGAAAGTGAATTATTTTTGTCTTTTTACTTAGCCCAGCTCCCCCACTCATTTAAATACCCTTTCTTACATTTAAGAGAAGAAAAACATGGTCTAAAAGTTGGTGATAACTTAGCTTGTCAGTTTTGCTGCACTTAGTGCCATTGTTCGCTCACGTGTTTGACACCTACGATTGCATCTGATTGGTTGTGCTATCAGTTAAGTGACGGGATTGACGATAGGCTTACGTCTATTTTTTCAATGGCATCTACTCTACTCACACTATATTTGCAATCGACCAGTAGATTGCGATCGACATATTGAGCACCGCTGCTCTATAGTCTGTGCCACCCTGAGTGGGGCCTACTCTCTTCTGAGAAAGATTGTGGATTATTCCCTTGAAGGAGAGCCCAAAGACAAGGTCAAGCCAACTCAAGGAGGACCAAATTTGGCTGCCATCATGAATCTAGGGTTTACCCTTCTTGTCACATGTATACCCCTAGCATCTCTCACTCCTGTTACATATGTTTACTGTACAGCCCCTTCCTGTTACATATGCAGTAATTAGGAGGGTTTGCATGCCCCCTAAGTGTATATAAGCTGTGATTAGAAATATATTCTCTCTCTGTGTGTGGACCTGACTGCTGAGATCATGGCCATCCAGGAGGTGAGCAATTGCATGCCTTATCTTGTCTGATCTTGCTTTAATTTTACCTCTTCATTACACAACCGCCCCTTGGACCCATTTGATTGTGGGGCCTGGTACCCAACATGAAAAGGTCCATGTGGATAGTCCCTTTGCCAGATTTGTGTTGCTGAAAAAAGATATTTGCAATGAGTGAATCATCCATCTTACAAAATTCTGCCAGGCCATCTCCAGCCTTGTTTTTGTCACCAAGGCCATATTTCCCAGATACCAACCCTTCCTTTTGGCTTCCAACTCTCTAATTTCAATCACCAGTATTACCAGTGCATCTTGATTGCATGTTTGAGCCATTTCACTTGAGAGGCTCTAATTAAGTGCCTAAAGTAATAAGGCACTATTCCCCCAGCTGAACCCCAGTGAGTCAGACTTTGGGATGCCTGCCCACTCTATCCACAACTATCAGAGTACGAGAATGTTCTGCTGCCCGATGTTCCTTGCTAGGCCAGAAACCTGTGTAGGTCACCAAAGGTGTTCAGAATGGAGCTGGGTTTTACGTACATAATTGGAAAAATGATACATGCTTCAAATCTAGGAGTGTTTCGTGGCTTTCTCTCTGCCTCTTGAAGTTCTAACCATCTTCCCTGGCCACAGTCATTTGTGCATCTCGTTTTTCCAACAAACTTTGAAGGTCTGGAAAACAGGGCCTTTGTCCTTTTTGCTCTATGCAAACCTTCTCATCAGGCATCTTTAGCATGGCACATGACAACGGGAATTCGTCACACGTTGAATGGATCCTGCTGATGCATCCAGGAGCCTCACAGCTCCCAGACTCCACAGATGCCTTGGGCATGGAATTAGGTCCTTCTCTCCCTCTCCCCCACCTCCAGCAGCACCCCCACCTCCAAATATGCACTGAGACCCTGGCCCCTCCACCAGTGGAGGCATTCTCATTTGGAGATAGCGGTGTCCTTTTGTTGTGTGGATGAATGAGGCTGTGCCAGTGAGTGGTAGATATTAGACCTAATCATTTTTTGAGGTTTAAAAAGAGTAGAATAGACTCAGAAATATACCCAAGGAGAGAGAGAAAAAAGGACTGTTAACAGATATAGACTCATCGTCATACCTAGGAAAGTACAGCGAATCCATTTATGGTAGCCTTCTGCCTCAGTTCTTTGGGAGAACAACTTGGAAGAGTTTCCCCCTAAATCCTAAAGAGTTGTTTGTCTTAGTTTTTTTCTTTTTTTTTTTTAAAGTGGCTAGACAGACCCTCCCAGCATACTTTTTACCCTAAAGGGTTTGTTAGGCTGGCCTGTGGTGGGTGTCTGTGGACAGACGATGTCATTTCGGTACACAATCTGAGTTGATTGCTATCGCGTGTGTCATTGAGGATTGGGTGAACTCTAGGCTGCCTTATAACCGATGAAGCGTGGGATATGACAGCAGCACATCCATGTATTCAGGAATCCAATTGCCTCCTTCTAGAACCAGGTGAGAAAAGAAATACTTGGTCACCCACTTGGATTCCCTGTTACAACAGCACCACTGGATAACAAAGACAAGGAGCCCTGTGGGGTAGTGAGTAGAGGGTAGCCTGCTAACCACAAGGTCAGCAGTTTGAACCCACCAGATGCTCCTTGGGAGAAAGACGAGGCTTCCTACTCCTGTAAAGAGTGACAGTTTCAGAAACCCACAGGGACAGGCAGTTCTACCCTGTCGTGTAGGATCTTGATGAGTTAGAATCGACTCAATGGCAGTGAGGGAGATGACCAAGACTCTCTGCAAATGTCTCTCCAAACAGCCTACTTCCACACTTTGTGCCCTTCCCCGCCACCCCCTACCAAAGATCCATTTGGTGTCTATGGACCCATCTTGGAGGAAATAATGAGTAGCTGATCTTTTTATAAAGAAGAAAGAGGGCTGAGCCCCGGTGGCATAGTGGTTGAGTGCGGGACTGCGGCCCACTGGGTTGGCAGTTCAAATCCAGCAGCAGGTCTCCAGGAGCAAAGCTGGGCCTCCCACTCCCACCAGGGGCCAGTGATGCCCACAAAAAAGAAAGAAAGACTATATAGCATGGTGAGAGAGCTCACGTGCGAATTGGTGGAAGAGGCTCAAGTGGAATAAATGTATCATATTTCTTTTTATAAGGCACCCTGAAAAACAGGAAAGGCAATCATGAAATCAGTATGACTTCTATGGCAAAGAGATCAATATGTCACTCATTACAACATTGCTATTAATCTTCATGTATGGGCCCCACCATGGAACCAGCCAGAGCATTTACTATGTTTGATCATTTTTAGTAAACATCATTAAATCAGACAGGAGTGGGGCTTTTTATTAATATTTTTAAATATAATATGCTGACTATTTTTCTTTTCATTTAATGATTCTTCTCCTTGATACTTCAGTCTATATTTAGTTCTCGGTTTAAGCCAACCAAAATAGATATTCCTAACCAGCCATCTGTTTCAGTAAGCTCATAAAATGTGTTCAAATTCATGATTACACCAATAATAAAATTAGCAGTTGTTTCTAAAGAATAGTCCAGATTCTGTGTCTGATTTCAATTACAAAAATGAATGCATATACACATTAACTAAGTGGCTCTGAAAATTTTGAACATTTTCACCCAATCTTGTCCTGTTGAGATCTATTTCTCTTGTTTTTAATTATTTATAGGTGGCAGAGAGATAAGCAATCCCTTTAAAGTTAACGAAGTAACCCTGGTACTAGCACACACTTACATTGAAAAGGTCACTGATGGAAGAGTTGATCCCACTTTGTGGAAGTCTTTACTTTGCTCTGGGTGCATATATGGCTTATCCCCTGGAGTCAACTTGGGAATTCCATTCCTGGCATCAATATCTGTGAAAGATGTTTGAGATTGAAATCATAGGAAAGGCTGAAGAGAACCTACAGAGTTACTCTGCGTATTCATGCGCCAAGGGTAAATGCAGTGACTTAGCATTTTATTATGAGGTCTACAGGTTTCTCAACGTTCTCTTTATGGTTATCTCCCCAGGAGGAGATGAAGCTAGAAATATGAACCTGTGTCTGGGACAGTGTGTTTGTTAAATAATGAGACATCAACTAGGTCCACATGGAAAAAGCATACCATCCTAATTTTGCGAATAACATACCATAATCTGAAGTAGGGGATGGTATCAGAACTTATATTGTGAACACCCAATTTGCAGAGGACTGTCAATGACAGTGGATGAATGCCCAAATTCCATTTGCAGGGTCCGCACTCTGATTACGCCTCCGGTGAAGTCCCTCTGACTATAGTCAAGGGATGTGAATCGCCTTGTTATCCGACAGAGAGAATTGCATGGTAACTATAGTAAATAGAGTTAGCTTTAAATGCAATATCTCATTTGATCTCCCTTTGACCCATTTGAAAGTTGCTTCAGTTTTGTTTTGTTTTTAAAGGCGGGGAGGAAATACACATGATTAAGCCCCTGGGGAAGGCCCTCTGACCATAGACCAGTAAAGTGAATACCCTTGCTGTCATGCAAAGTGCATTAGAAAATGGATTATGATACTTGTTGTTGAAGTTTAACACTTTATCGTTTGATTTCACTTTTGACCCATTGTTAAGTTGTTCTAGTTTTTCATTTTGCCCCCTAGGGCAGGAGCAGACAATATTTTATTCTTTTGTATATAGGCTCACGATGAATAAAACCAACTCAGTGCACCTAACATCAATTGTGTTAGGAGTACTGGTGTTTCCAAGTTCACAGGAAGTCTCGATTAGACATAGGAAGCACAAAGAATAGGAAGTGATAGAAATTACTAGTGCTTTCTCCAGTTCTAAGAAGGGAAGTATATTCAGGGGATAAGTAAGAAGCACTGACGGACTGCCATAGGAAGGACTGAAGAGCACTGAAAAAAACCTCACCCCAACATACCTCATATCCATGTCTGTCATTTAATTTTTTAAATGACAGTAAATCTTCTACCCTCATATCTTTAGGTACATATGTTTCTTTTTTTTGGGGGGGGGGGCGGCCATCACTGCCCTCAGGTGGTGGGAGTAGGAGGCCCAGCCTTTGCTCCGTGGAGCTGGAATTGAACCTCCATCCCAGTGGGCCGCAGTCCCATGCACAACCACTACGCCACCGGGGCTCAGCCCTCTTTTTCTTTTATGGTACATGTTTCTTTTTTAAAAAATCACTTTATTGGTGGCAAATACAAATCTTTCACAATTCGTACATCCATCCACTATGTCAAGCTCATTTGTACTTTTGTTGCCCTGAGGTTTTTTCTATTCTGTTATTGTTGTTAGGTTTTTGTTTTGTTTTGTTGTTTTGGGGGGGTTTTGTTGTTAGTTTTTGATTGAGGTTCTTCTCTGTTTTTTGTTATTGTTGTTAGTTCTTTTGTCTCTTGTTTTTGTATGTGTTTCAATAGATAAAATCAGAGTGAGTTATATAGAAACTGTCGTTGGATTCATGGTTTCTTGCCGGTACAGCAGGGGAGGTTGGGTAGAGATAGGGAGCTAATGACAAAGAATACAAGGAAAAAAGAAAATAGTTTATAATAGAATGGTTACAGAATAAATTTTAAAAGTATTTATTTATTTTTGTGGCATCACTGCCCTGGTGGTAGTAGGAATCCCAGCGTTGCTCCTGGAAAGCTGCTGCAGGATTTGAACTGTCAACCCTGTGGGCTGCAGTCCCGCACACAACCTCTAGGGCACCAGGGCTCAGCCTAAAATTTATTTATTTTTTGGCATCACTGCCCTCAGGTGGTGGGATTAGAAGGCCCAGCCTTTGCTCCATGGAGCTGGAATTGAACCTCCATCCCAGTGGGCCGCAGTCCCGTGCACAACCACTACTCCATTAGCCTCCACAACCCTGAGAGCAGAAGGCCTAGATGATGCCCAGCTCTGGGAAGAGCAGCATTATACGGTTCTGGATAGAGTGGGAGAAAAGTGTGGAACAGAAGCCTAAAGCATGAAAGAAGATCAGACTTACTGGTCAGAGAGAGACTGGCAGGACCCTCAGGATTACAGCAATTACATTTCAGATCTGGAACTGAACTCAGCTCCCCAATCAAATACTCAGTCACTTAACGTTTGCCCAAGGACAAAGTTCAGAAGGTTAGGAAAGGAGGAGGAATAGGAAGAACCAGGAAGGAAACATCGGGAAGGAAGTGGGGGAAGAAATGATATACTGAGGGGGTTGCAGTGATGAATGGAGTCAGAAGGTCTATGAATTGTTGAATGTAAAATGATCTGCTCTGTAAACCTTAACCTAATCTACAGCAGTTTGTTTTCGTGTTTGAGTGATAAAAAGTAACCCATGGGTGGAAGTGAAGAGAAAGCAGGACTTGTCGTGTGCTGATCAGGGCAGCTAGAGGATGGGCACACGGAGTTTCACTGTGTGTTCTTCTACTTTTAAAGATGGATCTTTATCATCAATCCTTTTATAGGGAGCTCATACAGCTATCATAACTATCCTTAATTCAATTAGGTCAAGCATGATTGTACAGCTGCTACCATATCAGTTTCCAAACATTTTCTTTCTTCCTGAACTCCTGGATATCAGCTCCCCTTTATCCCTACGCCCAGAAACCCTTATTGCTATTATTATACATTATTGCCATATCGAACCCCATTCAATACATCCACTCACCTGCAACTGGTATCCGCTCCCCTTGAATGGGGTCATGCAATCATCCTTGCTATCAGCTGCTCCTCCCCGCCCCTTCCTCCCATATCCTTCGGGAGACATTACACCTGTTACTCTTTCTGAAGGGTTATCTAGCTCTACTTTGATCTATGTCTGAAATGTTCCTTAATTTAAAGGTTTTTAATTTTAATAAAAGCAGGATTGATTGCTGCTGGCCTGAGGGAAGGGAAACTGGTGGCTTCAGGAAGGGCAACATTGAGGGTCTGGCTATGCGGGTCACACTCATGTATAGCTGCCCTGGAAGAAGGCTGGACAGATTCCTCCTTAGCTGGGAGCAGGGCAAGAGGTCACCATGTTGTCAGAAGTGACCAGACCCGGGGAAAGCACCCGTGCTTGGTACAGGAGAGAGTCCTGACAAAGAGGAAGAAGCTCCCTGAGACGGGCTGGCACAGGGACTGCAACACTCCGGCTCTAAGATAAGGACATTTGTGGAGGGTGGCCCAGGACTGGGTGGTGCTTCCTTCCTGCATGCAATCACATCTAAGGGCTACAACTTCTTTAAAGTAAAATCCAATTTGTTACTTCCAGGTTAGAGATGAGAGACGGGAAAGTTAGCCCATTGAAGTCCCTGCCCCAAGGCACATCAGTGAGTAAGTGGAGGCACCAAGGATGAGCCGGTCCTTGACCTTGGGCTTGCTCGAATCTCCTCTTTCCCTCTGTGTACACAAAGGCCCCACCTGCCTCCTTCCTCCATGTCTGCTCCCTTCATCTCTTTTTCAAATGGCCCTTTCTGGCTTTATAGTCATCATACATTGTTAGAATACCCACTTCTCAAAGTCAGAAACATGAGTATTCTATAATATTTCACAAATAAGAGAAAGTGAAAAAACATTCCGACTGGGCTCCCAGTTCCTACCTGGGTGAGTTCTAAACATGGTCTAGATGCAGTCGTTTGTCCCAGTCAGTTCAGAATAACCCTGGAAAGAAATTCCTCTGCGACATTCTGGGGCATGTCCTCGGGCAGCAGGTCGACACGGCATAGACAGTAAGCAATTGCCATCGAGTTCAGTCTGACTCCTGGGCCCGTATGTGTCAGAACTGATGTGCTCCGTGGTTTCCAATGGCTGGTTTTTCAGACACGAATCACTCGTGCTGTCTTTCGAGATGCCTCTGGGAGGGCTGAATCTACAAGCAGTGATCAGCCTTGATCAGCCAAGCATGTTGAACATCTGTACCTCCCCAAGACTCCTGAGGACACGAGTGGGTACATAGCCCACCCCCCAGGGGAGCGATCAATAGAAATGTGGCTGAAGGGAGACAACAAACAGTGTAAAACACGAAATAATGAGCTGAGCCCCGGTGGTGTAGTGGTTGTGCGCGGGACTGCGGCCCACTGGGACAGAGGTTCAATTCCAGCACTGGGGCTGGGCCTCCTACTCCCACCGCCGGAGAGCAGTGATGCCCCCCCCCCCAAAAAAAGCAAAAGACGAAATAATAACAATAATATATCATGGATTAAGGATTCACAAGGATGAGTCGGGGAGGAGGGGGGGAGGGGCAAAAAGAGGAACGGCTTAAGTAGAAAGAAAATGTTTTTAAAATGTTGATGGCAACCTGTGTACTAGTGTGCATGATACAGTTGAATCATGGCTTGTTATAAGATTTAAGACCCCAATAGAGTGATTTTTTTGTAAAGACATGAGAGGAGCACTCTGTGTACTAGCTCACTCTGCATACTGTTGTCTACAGCCCCCTCATCTCTGCTAGTCTCTATAAGAGCAGAAGGTAAGAGTCATGCAAGACTCTTGATGTTGGCTAAAGGTGTCTCCTCTGATTCTCAGGAAACTGCTCCCTCCGTGAGGCTCAAGTGAAAGCTCAGTTGATGCTCATCCCTGGCTAGATGGTACAGCGAGGTCTCTCCTCACTCCAGCTACACGTTCTTCTCCAAGCTCACTTCCTTCCTCTTCTCAGAGTATGGAAACGCAGTCGATCTGTCCCTTGGTGTTTCCAGGGTGCGTGAATGAGACTCTGTGACTGCCTTTCTACCCACAGCTCCCGCAGTGCCACCCCTCCCTCATCATGCTGGAGGCCTCCTTCGTCTCCCCCAGCACCCGTCCACACTCGCCTTCTTCCCCTGCACCCCATGACATCCTATCACCCATAGATTTCATGTCAAGAACGGGGTGTCATGCAAGGTTCGCGCCCCAAATCCCAACATCAGCGACTCCCCTTTGAGCTCATCTGCTCTCTCTGTGTATTCACCACCCAAACAGAAGCCCTGGTGTTCCAAATGATTGGTCTGTGCTTTGAGTTTAAAAGTCTGGTTCTGCAACGCCAAATATGAGAGGCTCTGTTTCTTTGTCTTTATCTCCGTGCTGAAGCAATCCTATTCCTCGGTGAAGCAATGACTCCCGTTGACCCTGGTAATTCTGCAGAGGAGGGTGCCATGTATGGTCCTTTCATACTCAGCCTTTCCTAGGATCTCTCCGTCAACCTCACAGGGGTAGGTTGGAGCAGAGAACCCACCCACCCATCCAGTTACCAACCAAGGAGGATGGATAGATAGATAGATAGATAGATAGATAGATAGATATTATATATATACATATATATATATATATATCACTAGCCTTTGTATAGCTATGAAATCACATGTATGCCCTTCAGGCAAAGGCTCATAGAATATTTTCTTGTGCGAAATATAAAATATCCTTTCAATGTACATGACAGACAGTAGCTACTTGAAATCTAAGTCATTTTCCTTTGGACTTCAATGAAGGTTTCTATTAATAAAGATCTGAGCGAACTTATCTGATGACTTAAATGTCACATTAGCATTTGATGAAATTCAAAGAAAAACAAAAATGTGGATCAGCATATGCTTCGCATTGTCTGCCAAAAAGTCTAGCCTGCTGACTGTGCCCTTCACTTTGTGAGCTGCCTGGGTGCCCGAGGGTCACACAGGGACCCAGCAGGCTGTCCCACAGTCAGGCTCAGGGCCAGGCTGGTCCTGCCAAAGCCTGACTGCACAGAACCGTGGAGTGTCGCATAGTCAGGGACCAGGAGCGACCCATTACCGTATTTCTTCCTCCCGAGGCACTTGTCCACGGTCCTCTCCAACTGAGACCTCCTGTTGCCCAGGAAGATCCCATTAAAGAAGCACTGCTTTCCCACGTGGTAGGTGTGGATGTTACTGCTAAACCGTGGGTAAAATGTCCACTCAGGACGCTGTCCGTCTTCTGCAAAACAGAAATCCTTCCATGAGACCGCTCCCCGTCTTATAAAGCGGAGATGAGCCACCATGGTGAGAATTCCCCATCTGCTCCCTGGCTGTGCACGGCCTTCTTCAGGAACAGCAGGGCTCTGGGGCAAGGTATGAAAGGCTGAGACCAGGGAAGTGGGGGGAAAGCCTGCCTATGGGGTTTCATGTTTTTCCTTTTCATCCTCTCCTCCAAATGTAAGACCAAGATCATGACTAGAAGTCGAGTGTGGGTTAGGATGTTCAGAGAGCTTGGCCAGCACCCATGATCCAACCTTCACTCGGGTAGCTCTGAAGAAGAATACAGATGGCCATTCACTGAGAAATGGCTGGACCAACGATGACCCTTCATTGAGTGGAACATGCTATTAGCAGCAATGGAGACACACTCAGGTATGATGGGGACGCGGGGAAAGCAGACAAGTCGTTATGTCCAATGAGAAAAGCAGCCATGGGACTTATAGAACCTATTCGTGTCTGTTTCTTCATTAGGTAGTTTTAACATGAAATATGAATATAAGTAACAAAAGATCCTCCAATAGCTTTAAGGCTGTTGAAGATGAGGAGTATCGGGACTCTGTGATTTGGGCTCTCACCCTACCCACCCTACTTGCTAGACGTGTGGTCCTGTATGACTGAGTAAACCCCTCCAGGACTCGGCTTTCCTTCCTGGGAAATGGGCAGGTCTGCATTATTCATATGCTAACCCAAAAAGAGGTCCACAGTCTATTTGCTTTTCAATGAAAATAGCTGAATTCATTTGTTGCTACATATTTCCTGACCTCAGAAAGTACCATACAGTCACACTACAGGCCAAACAGCCTGGTACTGATACAGTAACTACACACAGATTAATGGAGCTGAATTAAGAACCCAGAAGGAAAGCCGTCCAGCTAATCTTAACAAATGTAATCTCTGACAAAGAGACAAAGTCTGACAAAGTCCACACAATATGGGAAAGATGGTCTCTTTAACACATAGTATTGGCAAGACTGGATATCCATTTGCAGAAAAATGAAACAGGATCCATATTTCACACCAGAATATAAAAGTAACTCAAAATAGATCAAAGATCTCAATGTTAAAACTCAAAACTATTCCATAAAGTTCCTGGAGGGTGACACTGGGACATGCTCAAGGTCCTGATCAATGACAAAAAGACACCATCAAGCATAACCAAAATTGCACACACAGCAGCAGATAAACTAGACAACTGGGGCCTCCTGGAAATCAGATGCCTATGCTCATAGATACTTTACCCAAACAGTAAAGGAGGGCCTGCAGACTGGAGGGAAACATTGACAATGACATCTCTAATGAGGGCCTCATCTCTCAAATGTATTTCTAAAACTTAAACACCTCAACAACCAAAAAGACAAACAATCCCTTTTTGGGCAAAGAGCATGAATAGATATTTCACCAAAGAAGACATCCAGGAAGCTAACAAACTCATGAGGAGATTCTGGGGACCATTGGCTGTTAGAGAGATGCACATCAAAACGACCATGAGAGAGCATCGCTCCCTCCCCAAAAGGTCACAGATGGAAACCAGCAAATGTTGCTGAGCTTGCAAGGAAAGAGACCTTTTCCACCCCACTGGTGAGATTGTAAAATGGTACGCTTCCTCAAAGTGCTAGAAATAGAGATACCAGACGATGCAACCCCCCTCATAGCTCGGTCTCCAACTCTGAGAAACGTGAGCAGTGGCACAGATGCACACCTGTTTATTGCAGCATCTTCCCCACCAACAAAAGATGGAAACAGATTGATCCCGGCTTTCAGCACCAAAACCAAACCAAAACAAAAAGGATGAAAACAGCCTAAGTGTCCATCAGCAGAGGAATGCACAACAAAATGTGGTCCACAATGCGCTGAAGTACCATACTATGTAAGAAGGATAATGATGAGGTCAGGAAGCACAGCATGTCTGGAGGACATCGTGCTGAGTGAAAAGAGTTGATCACAAAGGGACAGATGCTGTATGATATCACTTTTATAAAAAGTGAAGAACAGGTTTACACATTGAAAGCACCCATCTTGGATGGTGATCTGGATGGAGGAGGAAGGGGAAAAGAATCATCACATTTTTCAGACCATAAGATACACTTGACCATAAGACGCCCCCAATTTTTAGAGCAGGAATACAAGGGGAAAAAATTCTGAACCAAGTAGTACCAGTATACTAAAA
Source organism: Nesogale talazaci (assembly GCA_004026705.1). Classification (NCBI taxonomy): domain Eukaryota; kingdom Metazoa; phylum Chordata; class Mammalia; order Afrosoricida; family Tenrecidae; genus Nesogale; species Nesogale talazaci. The sequence continues at coordinate 42,481 of PVJH01009478.1, forward strand.
TATTTATTAAAATAAAGCAAAGTACAGTAACATGTAACAGTGTACATAAACTCCACAGTGCTGTTAAGAACCATGGCCACTTTCATTAACACATGAGGGGAGGCGCGCACTGTGCCAACCATGCCACCTGAATGGCATGGAGACTCCAGGAGGCAGGACTTCCCCAAAGCACGGCAATCCACAGCCTGCAGACAGCAGGGACAGTCAGCGGGAGCATGGGTCATAAGCAAATGTTCTGGGGAACCACACCTTCGGACCATAACACGCACCCTCGTTCCCCACCCCCCTTTTGGAGGGGAAAAAGTGCATCTTGTGGTTCTACAAACACGGTACGAGGACGTTCCAAACCCACTGTCCTGGAGTCAGGTCCACCTCGTGGCCCCTCCGTATGGGGTTTCTCAGATAGTGACTCTGCATGGGGCAGACGGCTTCCCTTCCCCCCACGGAGGGGCTGGCTAGCAGCACATGCATCACCACAGTGCCCCCAGGGCTCCTTTATGCCAGTGAAGAGGCAGCACACCATATTTGCCCAAAGGCAAGGAAGAGAAGGCAAGGGGATGGGGCATGGAAATAGGGCAGGCAAGTAGAGGGGGCGATTGTCAAGGAACAAAACGCTGCACGTGGTTGGACGGGAAACTGTGAAGCTTCACCTGAATCACAACAGAACCTATATGGCGGCAGCTCCCCTGAGTTGTTGTGAGAGCAGGTGAAACGTGTCAACTCCTGGCACACGGGTCTTCAGCGCTGTGTCAGGCTTCTGCACACGATTGGCTTACTTGTCTGTGACGTAAGCAGGCCGAAGTCCTCCGCATATTTATCCCTTTGGATTTCAGGCAGTGGGGTTTCAGAGGAGTGCTCAGAATGGGAGGAGGAGGAGGAGGAGGAGGAGGAGGGGGAGGAGCACTTCATTTCCAACTCCGCAGCTGTGCTGGGAAGAAAGCAGAAGGATTTGATTTCCAACGTGCTTAACTTGGTAGTTAGCTGATCGTACACAGCCAATGCTGGAATGTCCCCGAGGGACGAAAGTGGCCTACCCCTGTGTGAAAAAGCCTCCGCGCCCTTCGCCGCGATGGGAGGGGCTGAAACATACCCACAGATGTCCGACGACAGACCGGCTCGTCACGCGATGTGATGACAACTGTGCCCCTTTTAGAAAGTCTTCTCGATGAGAACAAGTAGTCGACGAGGGCTCTAAGGCCAAGACAGGAGGCAAAGCGGGCCTGGGAAACAACGAAACTAAGGGACACCGAATAACACGCGCAGAAATAGTGAGAACGTGGACATAGTGCGAAAAATGTGAAGAGTGCCACCGCGCAGTTCAGAGAATTTGTTACCTGGGGGCCTGACGTGTTGCCTGACGTTTCACTGAAACCCACCATGTAATATTTTTTAAGTCGTACATTCAACAAGAACCTTAAATGAAAACTAAAATCAGGCCTCTTAAAGAGAAGTGGAAGGGGGGAGGGAGGGAGGATGAAGAAAGGAGAGAGACCCTGTGTGTTATGCTTTGGCTGCTAAGCAAGAGGTCAGAAGCTCGAAACCACCCGCCGCTCCCAGGGAGAAAAAGGAGGCTTTCTGCGCCTGCAAAGCATTTAAAGCCTCAGAAATCCCATTTCTGATTTCATGAAAGTTACCATGCTCCACAATGGACTCGATGGCAGTGGGTTTGCAAGTAAAGAGAAGAGGAAGAAATAATAACAATAAAAAAATAGCACCTGGGGCTGAGCCCCGAGGGCGTAGTGGTTGTGCGCGGGACTGCGGCCCACTGGGATGGAGGTTCAATTCCAGCTCCACAGGAGCAAAGGCTGGGCCTCCTACTCCCACCACCTGAGGGCAGTGATGCCCAAAAAAACAAAAAAAAATAGCACCTAAAGTGACATGGTTCCAATATTATGTTTAGTGTCAAACTTCCCGGCAGTTCAAAAAGCCTCCAACGCACTGTGAGGGGTGTCTCGCTTCTGGTTTCAGAGGCTTTGCATTTGAAACAGTGGCCTGGGACAATGCTTTCAGGAATCATGATCCGTAGGCAAGGCATGGGATCTCATATTCTTTAATATTGCGACACTGTTACATATGAGTAGTTGCAAAAACAGCTGCATACTTCCTACCTTGTTTGCTCCCCACAAGTACCCAGTGACATAATAGGTCTGTTATAATCATTTCCTTTTGAACATGTTTGCCTCAAGTCATAAAGCACCAGAGTTCAGTAACTCAACAGTCCCTCATAGTTAGAGTTCTCGTTTTAAATAAACATATAGGTACTAATATGCTTGAGCTTTGGTATCTCCCAGATTAAACAGAAATGTAAAAATACAGAGAATCCGTTACCTCTGAGCGCCACGGGTCCATGCCGACCCACAGCGCCCCCTGTGGCTTTCTGAGACTGTAACAGCTGTCGGGAGTGGAAAGCCCAGTCTGTCTCCCCCAGGGCTGCTTGTGGTCTTGCCCGACACATAACCACGGCTCCATCGCTATCTGGTGCTGCTCTACCAAAAATGGCACAAGCAGATGACTTCAACCAGCGAACTTCTAGCTCTCAGTTTAGGGAGCTAGAAGTCTGAACTCTGGTGGGGCTTTCTTTCTGTGTCAGTTCTGGAGAAAGGTCCGTATCACATTGAAACATATGTGGACTTCAAATACCTTAGAAATCTCAGCTAGGTCGGTACCAACCACCTCTTGGGTCTAGGAGGGTCTCGGTACAGGGGCCTCAGGTCCCAAGGTCTCCCTGGCTCCTGGATCCTTTCTTGGTGGTTGGAAGGGCCCTGCTCCCTCCTTTTACCTCATGCAATGTGCAACTCCAGCAAGGATGTGACTTGAGTCAAGGTGGGGGTGGAATCACCCTGTCCTGTCCTGTCCAGCCGTGACTCAAGATGTGCGTAACCCACTCTCTTTAACATATGAAGATTAGGAATCACGACATGCATCAGACATGGAGGAGAGTTACATCCGATGATGAAATGGAATGACGACCCACAATGCTGGGAATCAGTCTATCCAATTGACATATCTATTGACACTAATGCAGAACCTATGATCATCTTGGCATTCAATTAAAATATGCCTTTCTTAAATATAGACAAGCAAACAAAGGTTTGCTGCACAAACTGTGTAGAAAAATTTGCAAAGATTAAAAGAACATTTCCAAAAGAACATCACAAGAACCCACTTACCTTTTTAGTCTTTTCTTTAAGTTTTATGTGCTCCCCCAAATAGGTTGCTTCATCTGCTTTTAAACTTCATAATAGCAAGAACAGACACTGTATTAGTGTGCCAGGGAGTCACCCTTTACAGGTCAAGTAAGTGCTTCTATATCCCCATTTTGCAGATAAAAAAAGGGGGCCCAGAGAGGTGGGGGTAATTTGCCTCAGGTCACACAGCAAGGCTGGTAATCGAATGCAGACATTCTGGCCCCCGGCTCACGATCCTGTCAAAGATGCATGTTACCTCCACCTGCGGTTCCAACTGCTGGGTCGGCAGGTAGCACCGATGGAGTCCACTCACAGTGTGCCTACTCTCAGCAGGTAGCCATCATTCTGTGGGGCTGAAGACCACGGGCGGACCTTCCTGCCAGAGAAGAGTGTGTTGGTCAAGTGTCCATTCGATTCCAGAAAACCTGCAATGTACAGATTTTAAAGCAAAACTAAACTAAAAGCGATAAAACAGTGTTTGCTTCGGCGGCACATATACTAAACGATAAAACAAGCTCAGTGCTATCAAACTCAGGACTCTAGCTTAAAGTGGCTCTGCAGGACAGAGGAGAACTGCCTCTGGGGCCTCCCAAGACTTTCACTTTTTTTTTTGGGGGGGGGGGCATCACTGCTCTCCAGCAGTGGGAATAGGAGGCCCAGCCCCACTGCTGGAACTGAACCTCCGCCCCAGTGGGCCGCAGTCCCGCGCACAACCACTATGCCACTGGGGCTCAGCCCTCACTTTTTTTTTTTTTTAATGAACAAAAATATTTTCATGAATTTCAGAAACGTGGTATTTTTCTGTTAACATTTCACATCGTTGCGCATAATCATGGTACTCTGTAGAGGAGTGTAAGTTAAGACCTCAAGACTGTTAGGCCCTGACACCGCTCCGCCCCATCCCCCTTCTGACACAAAGGGCCGAAGACTCTGTTACACCGAATGAGTGGAGAGTGGAGGGACCCGACTGTCCATGTGCAGGCGCTACTGAAGCAAGAGGAAGATCGGTCCAGGATGCGTTGGAGGGAGGCACGCAGCATGGATTTGATGCGAGTGACCTTTCTGTGAGACCATGACTCTCAGCAGGAACAAAGACTCATCTTTCTCTCAACAAGCGTCTGGTGGCTTTGAATTGCTGCCCTTGCTGGGAACAGCCCAACTCGTAATCCACGAGGCCACCAGGGCTCCTCCAGCACACAGGTGGTGCTGTTAAATTACATTATTGAAAAGAGCTTCCGCTCTGTCACATCCCCTGAAGGCCAATGGTTTGCTTTTAAATAAATGGCTCACATTTGTGGAGGAGGTCCTGTGTGGGGGAGGCTATGCTGACACTTTCTACATAGGAGGCCCCTCCCCATCCCCATAGCAACCTGCAGACCCTGTGACTTGTTCTCTGCCTTACGGAGCACAGGCTCACAAGAGTAAGCAGATTGCCTAGAATCACATAGAACACTAAGACTGGAACAAGATTCAATCCCCTGTTTTGTGGTACTATGTCAGACCTGTTCAGTCGTGAAGTAAGGTCAGAGGCCAATTCAGAATTTAGGGCAGGCTTTACTGGAGGGCTTGCGGGCGACTTCAGCAACTGAAAGCAGTGTGAGCTGAGGAAGCCGCACGAAGGGTGTTTTTATACCCTCTGGTGGGCTTGGCAGGAACAGTTGCATTTTTAAATTTTTCAGGAGTGAAACTTCTGGTGGGAAATACGTGCACAGCTGAATTTCACAAGGGAGACAGTCGTTCGGCTTTACAGCAGGGTTACTTCAGGGTGGGGTGTGTGCATTTTTAGAAATGAGCCTGTGTCCTGGAAATTCCAGAAAACCACAGTTTGAGCCTCAGAAGAGATGGTGAAATGGAGGCACTGAGCCTAAAATGGAGTCTCCTGTGCCAAGGCCAGACAAAACCACTTGTCTTTCACACATTGTTTTCCAGTGCACTTCGTCTGGTAGTAAGGCTACTCATACCCCTTGTCCATGGTCAGAGGGGATCTCAGGAGGCTTAATCCAGGTGAACTTTCACTGCCATCCACAGCCTTCTGCAAATCAGGTGCTCAGAATGTAAGCTGTTAATACCATTCCCTCTTCTGGTCTTGGATTTTAATATTCACAAGCCTTGGATCACACAGGCTGGTGTGCTTCCTCTGTCATGTAGATGGTTGCTTGTTTTAAGACAAGCCTTTTAGACTCCAGACACTATTCTTTCTGAGAACCATTTGTGGCATTTTGTGTTAAGACTGAACTAGGGAACCACGGTCGTGAGGATCATCTTGGGCACATGTTCCATCTGCGGGTTCCAGAGCCCTCAAGCAGACCTGCAAGAGAGAAACGGGGGCGCCGGTCCATTTAGAAAGCACCTCCGGAGATTTCTCTGGTGAACCAGGTGTGGGGAACCTGGAGCTCACCGCGAGGCCTCCCATAGGCCTGCCGCTCACCGATGCTCAAGGGCTTACAACATGAATAATAAAAAGACAACCGCTTTCACGATGATTCCGGCTCATGGCGACCGCGTGCAGAACCGTGCCCTGGGGGCTTAAGTGTTTCCAGACATCCATGGCCAAGCCTTTTTCCGAAAGCGCCTCTCACAAAAAACCCGAGCGACACACTCCAGGCTCTGTGCCGTCGAGTCGCCGCCGGCCCATGGAGACCCGAGGGAGGCCGGGGAGAGCTTCCTCTGTGGGTTTCTCAGGCCGGCACCCTTTCCGGAGTCGAGTCCCTCCTCCTCCTCCCCAGGGGCCTGCTGCCGAAGCCAACTGCTGACCTTGCTGCTGCCCGCGCAACACCGCCCCAGGGCCCTCTAGTCTGGGGACTCAGACCTCCACCCTTCCCGAGAACCACCCCGGGACTCGACGCCTGGCTAGGGTGACGTGGAGCCCAGCGCGGGGGGACAGGAGGGAACAATGCCGTGTGGCAGGAGGACAAGTCCCCCGCCGCCAGAGGAGGAGCCACCAGACAGTCGACCACGAAAGAGCTCATCTGGCGGGCTCATCCCTCGGCTTCAGCCAGCCCGTGCACGCCCTCAAACACTACAGGAAGATTCTCAAAATGACTCAGCCTCAGGGACACGCTGGAGACACAGAGGCATGTCCTCAAGATAGTCCGCGCATCCCTACAGGCAGGAGAAGGGTGCTGGGACGCACGACTAAGCCCTTGTCCTGTGCATGCTGATGCCGCCAGGACCCGCAGGCGGCTCGGGCCCAGCTCACGAGGTTCCTCGTTCTGCCACGAGATTTGCCGTTCAGAATGCAGCAAAGGTCAAGTCGGCGCGCGCTGCCAAGTCGCCGTGCCCTAGACACAACACAAAGAGGAAATGTGTGTACATAGACATATATATGACGCATGAAAAGAACGGACCCGGTTCTGGTGACCAGAAGGAGATTGCAGGGGAAAGGGAAGGGGGCGTTGGCGAGAAGATGCATTTCTTTGGCGCCATCTGTTGCATTCTAGAGAAGTTCTTTTTTCTCTAGGCAGGAATAACACCTTATGTAACTGAGGCCCTTTCACGCGCGCGCACGTCATCTCAGCTGACTTCCACCGTCTGGCGAGGAGTCATATAAAGCTTACTGAGGAGGCCCCCAGGCCCCGACACTCCCCTCCCCACCCCACCTCCTCTGCTCCACAAGTTCTGGAGTTTTAACCTTCTTTTGGCTCAGCAGCTGGGTGGTGCACTTCTGAACAGTCAGCCACTGAGCACCACGGAGAACAGGTAGGTCCCCTCTGACACACACGGGTGACCATGTGTCGGGGTCAGCTCTGCAGCCATGGGCCTGCTTGTTTGGGATCACAGCACCCACTCGCCCCCACCCCCGTGGTAATGAGAGCAGTGGGTCTTCCCTGCTGGAAAAATGCACACGTGCATGGTGGAGCAGGGATTGCCTGCTGGTGGGTGGAACCTCCTGGTTCCTAAAACCATGGAGTCCAGAGAAGCCGAGTATAGATAAGGTCCCTGAACGGATTCCCCACAGAGCTGGAAGGGGAGGCTCAGAGCTCTGGGCCTGGTGCCATCCTGGGCTGCCTAACTCAAAACCAAGAGGGCACTCCCCAGCACACCCCAAACAACACCCCCTCTCTTTACGAGGCCAACCTGGACACTGCGGAGTCGGCCCTGGAGCTCCCTATTGTAAACCATCCACAGTCTTTCATGGGTACCAGGAGTGGAAAGAGAACGAACCCACTGTCCTCGGGTCGCTCCCAGCTCAGAGGCACCCTGGAGGCCAAGCAGACTGGGTTTCCAGGCCAATATGCTTTTCCGGGAGCAGAAAGCCTCCTCTTCCATCCCTAACCATTCCTTTGGTTTACCCAGAGAAGGCTCGTGGAGGGGAGGGAAGGGGAGAGGAAGAGCGAGGAAGGAGAAGAGGGCAGGGATGAAGGGTAAATTCCTGGCTGAAGGGCAGGCATGTTGACATGAGTGAAGGAACGACAACGCACAACGGAGGGAGGTCATCCAAAAATGAGGGAATCAAAGGAAGGGCCCCAGAGGCGTGCAGGAGTTAAGACGATCCCACCAGCCAGTACATGCTTAGACAGACAAGACACAGGCTGGACGGGTGTGCAAAGAAAGAAGGTAGTGCATGCCCACAAATATGTCAGGTTGGACAGAGCACATGTCTACGTGTGCATTTACCTTTGCTGAGAGACCCTCTGAGGTCGCTCCTTGTCTGGAGGAAAGGAGAGTGAATGGAACGGAGAATGCATGGAAAGGATCAGCCCAATGAACTAAGGGACCATGGGAACATCAGTCTCCACAACCCTGAGACCAGGAGAACTAGATGGCACCCAGCGGCCACTCTCAGTGAGTCTGGAAGGTGCTAGAAGAGTGAAAGAACACTGTGGAACAGACTCAGAATCATAGTGCACAGAAGTATTGGTCAGGTAGAGAACAGTGGAACCCCTATGACTGTAGCCATCTTCATCCTTCAGGTCTTGAAATAAACTCACCCCTCTGGCCCAATGTTGAGCCCAAATATGCCCCAAACAATAGACTGATCTATAAGGAAAACAATAACATTAGTGGGATATCTACACCTTAGAGTATCCAACCATTTAAGATCAAAAGGGCAGCACTTCCCCTAGGCTTCAGTTAGGTTAGGAGAGGAGGAGGGAGGGAAAGAAACAAGAAAAAAGAAAGAAGTTAAGTGATGTTACATTGTTGAGATTGCCATCAATGAAATGTCACAAAATGTGTATGAACTTGGGGCTAAGCCCTGGAGCGTAAGTAGTTGACTGTGGGACTGCGGCCCGCAGGCTTGGCAGTTCAAATCCAGCTGTGGCTCTTAGGAGCAGCGCTGGGTAGTTTCCACGACCACCAGAGGGCAGTGATGCCAAAAAAAATTTTTTAAAAAAAGTGTATGAACCGTTGAATGGAAAACTGATCTTCTCGCAACTCACTGTCTATATTACTTTTGACCATGTCTTAAATCCATCTCTTTTGAGATATAAAAGAATTAAACAAGCAAGCACAATGCTTATTTTAACACAATTTTGTAAAGATTAAAGTTAAATCCCAGAACACTCTCTTTCTCCCTGCTCACCAGCCACGCTGGGGAAGTAATAGTTCTAACCCCTTCTTTTACACTGACTCCAGGTACAGAGAAGGGTGAGTCTTACCACTCTCTTCTACCTGGATCTATGAAGAAGAATGAGAGGCTCAAAGACATGGAATATAGAAGACCAGGGATTAAGCTTCTTATCTGATGAAATAAAGACCAAACATTCCACCACCTCCATTCTGTTATTCACCTGGAACAGGTGAGTGCCACCTGGGCAGGTACACACCCAACGTTTTCTAGAAGGTGGTGGCTATTTTGCCTCAGGACACTTGTTCTCTAAAGGCAAATGTGTCCCAAACATCCTCATCGGGCCTAAGGACCAATTGTGGAGTTACCACCTGTCAGGGATTAAGTGTGTGCATGAACTCAGCTATGGCACATTGATTCAGAATGCTAAGAGCAACCCCAGACAAAGAACAAGTTTCCATCAAAACATGCAAAAACTCCACAGGTCACTGGGAGTCAAGAGGGCTGGACTGGCCTAGGACTGGTGCTTCACTCCCTCTCAGCAGGTTCTGAGTTTAGATGCACCCACAACTGCAGTCAACCCTAGCCCACCACACTCCCCTTCTCAAGGCTTTCTCATTGCCCCATCCCCTGAGGTGCTGCTGCCCCTCCACCTCTGGAACTTTCTATCACCCTCCTCACCAGGTGGCATCGTCAGTGGAGGTGGCAGCAGGAAAATGTCTGTAAAGTTTTTGTGCAATGTTTTGGTAGAATTTTTGAAATTAAATTAATTAACGCATACACCAGTTCAAGAGTTTGTACATCTACAGTTGAGTGATATTGATTACATTCTTTGAGTTGTACAACCACTGTCATCATTCTTTTCTTTCTTTTTCTTTTTTTTTGGGGGGGGCATCACTGCCCTCTAGAGTCATCATTCTTTTCTGAGGGGACCTTCAGACGGACCCTGACTGCTACCGCCAAATTACCACTGTCATCAAGTGGACTCCAGCTTACAGCGACCCTACACGACAAAGCAGAACTGCCCCTGTGGGTTTCCTCGTCTTTCTCCTGAAGGCAGCTGGCAGTTTTGAACTCGTGATTAACGACTCAGTGCATAGCCCCCTCTCTTCTAAGCTTCCTGTCCCCCCTTTAAGGTGCTATTGTCACTTTATTGAACCCATAGAGACAGTTCTTAAAAGAACAGAATGCTCAAGGTGGAATACAATTTTTTTGGCCTGGCTCTTCCATTGATAGACTCTGTAACTCCCACCCAGAGCATACAAATCAGGGTGCAAAAGTCTAACTCGGGGATTGGTCAGTTTCCCGATTTCTCTGGGCAGAAGAGAGTTCTCTCAGAAAGAGAAACAGGAAGAATGCCCATGGCCACCAAGAAGGAAGAGGCAGGTGCAGGAGCAGAGTCCTTTGAGAGTCCCTGTCTGGAGTGGCTGGGGCATCCGAGGTCAAGCAGAAAGATAATAACACCACGTCCGTGAGGCAGAGGAGTGGGCCTCCCAGTGCCCAGAACAAGGCCGAAGCCAAGGCACTCTATGGTTGGAGGCTGAGAAGCACGGAGATGTGGCTGCTGGCTGATAGAGATGTTACTGTGATCAAAAGGACTGTATCTTTAATGTTTGGTTTTTAAGAATATCTGTTAATGTCCCTAATGAAAAACAAAACAGAAAGACTCACAGCCACCCAGTTGATGCTGGCCCATAGGGATCTTTGTAGGACAAGGCAGACTGCCTCGCTGAGTTCCCACGGCTGTAGCAGTTTATAAGAGTAGAGAGCCCATCTCCTTCCCCACTTCCCTGGTAAACCCGGTGACTGTGAGCCCTGTCTGTGACTTGTGTGTGGCCACTGCCATGGACTACTGCACCCAGCGGAGGAATGGGGGGTCCTGGGGATAGTTGCTGTCAGGAGAACACAGGATGGTGGGTGGAGGCGTGTCTGGCTGCTGCCTTGTGGCAATCGGTGTCCGGCTGATGTGGAAATGGAGTCTCCTTCTTCCTGCTGCTGCTGCTGAAGGAGGTCGGTCAGATGTGGCCCCCATGCCATTGCCTGGGTCGGTCACCTTTTTGTGCTTGTTAAGCTCGGCAAGTTTCAAGGGAAGCTTATTACTTATATTAAGAAACCCCTACAGTTAGGTAAAAGGGCCCGAGTCCCGCTGACATGTATCAAGCTACCTCCTGCAGGACTGAAAACTCAGAAAAGCCAAACTGCCATGGCGTCCTTTACCACTCATGGTGGTCCGGTACAGGGTGCTGAGGCTGAAAGTCTCACCTTCTTTCCCCTGAGTGGCCGGTGGCCTGGAACCACTGACCTGGTGGCCAGCAACTCAAATGCATAACACGCTGCACCACCAGGGCTCCTTTGAGCCGTGCACTGTGCTCGTGACGACCCAAGGGCAGTCAGTCACGTGTCTGTGCCTTCCAAGCAGGACAGTTCTTACAGTCACTGCCGTGGTCAGATCTGTGGTCAGCCCTGGTGACGTAGAGGTCACACACTGGGCTGCAGTGCACAGAGTCGGCAGTTCAAAACCACCAGCTGCTCCTCGGGGAAAAGAGGAGGCGTTCAAGTCCCGTGAAGAGCTACTATCTCAGAAACCCACGGGGGCAGTTCACGCTGTCCTGTAGGGCCGCTATGAATTGAGATCAACTTGATGGCACTGAGGGGCTTATTGGGGAGGGGGTGAACCTCTGTCAGTAGCTTTTTTGAGAATGAAGCTATTATTAAAAGAAAACTAAAAATGAAAAAAGAGGGAAAGCAAAATAGACTTCTGTAACTAACATGATTGTAACTAATAATGTTGTGACCAGCAATTTTGTCATTTAATTTAGAAAGATTCTATAAAACAATTTTGTTGTTAGGATGCACATAATTTAAGAAACACTAAATGTGGGCTGAGCCCCGGTGGCGTAAGTGGTTGAGTGCCGGACTGCAGCCTGCAGGCTTGGCAGTTCAAATCCAGCGGCAGCTCTCAGGAGCAGCACTGGGTAGCGCCCACGACCACCAGAGGCAGTGATGCCCCCTCAAAAGGAAAAAATCACTAAATGTAAGCAACCCACCATTCTATATTATTCTATGATTTAAATTGGGAATAAACATTACTAAGGATCCTGTCTGGTCTGGCTCAGGGTGGGGTGGGGTCCCTGCAGGAGCCAGGGATTGACATTTTAAGTCACCTACTGTCAACCCTGCTGAGATGCTGTCACCTGACAGAGGCCTTCCCTAGGCCAGGTGCCACGGCACACAGGATCTTCCCTCAGCAGCCAGCTGCACTCTTCAAAATAGAAAGCGGAACATGATCATTAGCCCTCTCAAGGTTACCCTAACAGTAAGAAGCAAACCAGACTAGTCTCCACCCCTACGTCCTGCAAATCCACCCCTCTTTCCACCCCGGCTTCATCTCGTCTGACTGGCTCCTCCTCGCCAGCGTCTCAGGAACCTGGGGCCTGAAGCTGTTCTCCAAGTCTACTTTGAACACCTACATTCAAATGCAAAACTCATTTCTCCTGTGGTGAAGTGAAATAAGATTTTAGATTTTTATCTAATGACTTTCTTCTTTTTTTATTATTATGTTTTTTTTAATTAGGCATCACTGCCCTGGTGGTGGGAGTAGGAGGCCCAGCCTTTGCTCCTGGGAGCCGGAATTGAACCTCCATCCCAGTGGGCCGCAGTCCCACGCACAACCACTACGCCACCGGGGCTCAGCCCGACTTTCTTCTTGGCATCACTGCTCTCCGGTGGTGGGAGTAGGAGGCCCAGCCCCACTGCTGGAATTGAACCTCCGTCCCCGTGGGCCGCAGTCCCGCGCACAACCACTACGCCAGCGGGGCTCAGCCCTCGACTTTCTTCTTAATGATTATAAAAGAAATAGGAGGTCGGTGTGGTATTCTTGGAAAATACAGAAAAATCTTTTTGAAGCCCATGATCAAAACAGATTCTATCATATTGTATTTTTCTTTTTAAGCAAAAATCCAGAGGCTAAGCACTTTGTGCACACACACACACACACACACACACACACATACTCACATACTTTTTTCTTTTTCTATGCACACTTTGGTGGTTACATAATCTGTTGTCAATTTGAGAGAAGGACTGGAGTTTAGTCTGTCAGTCAGGTCAAAGCTTGACGACCTCATTTGCAGGCGCTAAGGAGATAAAGAGCTCACTGGAGGTGGCACGTACACACATGCACACACACGTACACACACACGCACGCACACACATGTGCGCGCACACACGCACGCACACGCGCACGCACACGCACATGCCTGCAAGACATTACTGACGATGCGCCTGATGCAGCCTGAGCCTGGAGCTGGAGGAGCCACTACCAGTGCTGAGACGGCTCCACTGCCACTGGACCCACAAGACTGTCCACCCCCTGGCCTGTGACCCCCCGTATCAGCATCATGGCATGTGCTTCATGAGTCTGGAGAAGAGTGTGTAGATCGGTACTGGACATGTGGGCTAACCTTGAACCGATGGACTTGATCTGAACGGGGCGGGGATGTTTTCTCAATATTCAATTGCTCTTGTCCATAAAGCTCTTTCTTATACATGAGTGTGTCTATGGATTTGTTTCTCTAGCTGACCCAGATGGACACACACACACAGGTCCCCTCATAGAAGAGTCGCAAGGAAGGGATGAGCCAACCCGGGTGAAGTGTGGCACCAGTGAAACCCACAATACTCCTCGGGTTCCTCGAGTTTTCCTCACTCCCCACTACCGTGACATCACCCCAGGCCCGTCTCTCACTGCGGGCTAGACCAGAGCGTATACACTGGTACAGATAAGAACTCACAGCACACAGATAAACCCCTCAGAAACAGAAATGGGAGCAGTAATACCAGGCGGGTGGGGGGAAGGTGGGGAGAGAAAGGGGCAAGAAACCTCAGGGGAAGGGAGTCAGTGGTCTATGTAAGATATGAAATTAATAATTTATCAAGGGGCTGAGCCCTGGTGATGTAATGGTTGTGTGTGGGACTGCAGCCCACAGGGTTGGCAGTTCAAATCTAGCAGCAGCTCTCCAGGAGTAAGGCTGGGCTTCCTACTCCCACAAGGGCAGTGATGCCCCCCCCAAAGGGAGAGAGGATAAAAAGAGGAGGTGATACTTACCTGGCAGGGGAGAGACCATAATCATGAAGGTGGTTTTCGCAGGACAAGGCTTATCCATTGCACTCCAGATGTGCTGACCGCTGCGATTTCCTCAAATATGGGAAACTCGACTGCATAATTTGTGGTAGTGGGGGACTGCATTCACACTCTCCCCTGTAAAAAAAATTTTTTTAATTAAAAAAAGAGGAGGAGGGCTGAGCCCCGGTGGTGTAGTAGCTGTGCCCGGGACTGCGGCCCACTGGGACGGAGGTTCAATTCCAGCTGTGGGGCTGGGTCTCCTACTCCCACCACCGGAGAGCAGTGATGCCAAAAAAAATAATAAATAATAATAATAATAATAAAGAGGAGAAAAAAAGGAGCTGATGCCAAGGGCTCAAATAGAATGTAAATGTTTAGAAAATCATGGTTGGGGCTGAGCCCTGGTTGTGTAGTGGTTGTGCGCGGGACTGCGGCCCACTGGGACGGAGGTTCAATTCCAGCAGTGGGGCTGGGCCTCCTACTCCCACCACCAGAAAGCAGTGGTGCCCCCCCCCAAAAAAAATCATGATGGCAACATAGGTACAAACGTGCTGGATACAATGGATGTCTGGGTAGTTATAAGAGCTGGAAAAACCCTCAATAAAGTGCTCTTTTTTAAAAAAAGGGTCCTCGTGAGTCAGTCAAGGTGCAGTGTAGTTACAATGAAATATGCAACTTTCTTCCAGTGCTTCCTCCCACCCCCTATCATGACCCCAGTTCTACCTGACAAGCCCAGCTAGACCCAGGGATGCACACCAGAGGCAGAAATATGGGGAATTCAGGACAGATGCTCCCTCAGGACAGCGGTGGGAGTGGTGGTACCGGGAGGTGGGAGAGAAGGTGGAGTAGAAGGGGGGAAACAATTTCAGGGATCGACATAGAACCTCCTCCCTGGGGTACAGACAACAGGAAGGTGAGTGAAGAGTCACATTGGACGGGGTACGGTATGAAAAAGTAGTAATGATTTGTAAGTTATTACGGGTTCGAGGAGCAGGAGGAGTAGGGAGAGAGGGGAAATATGGGGAGCTGGTACCGGGGGTCTAGGTGGAGGGAGGATGTTTTGAGAGCGATGATGTCAACAAGTGTGCAAATGTGGCCTGCATACAATTGACGTATGTATTGATTGTGATGGGAGTTGTATGAGCCCCCAATAAAATGATTTAAAAAAAAAAAAAAGGAGTCTTTAGCTGAGCCCCAGTGGTGCAGTGGTTGAGTGAGGGACTCCGGCCCCCTGGGTTGGTGGTTCAAGTCCAGCAGCAACTCTCCAGGAGCAAGGCTGGGCTTCCTACTCCCACCAGAGAGCAGTGATGCCCATAAAAAGGGGGGTCTTCATCCACTTGACAGGGTGTGGTTTTTTGTTTTAATCTTTATGAGCAGGAGGGCTAGCAGTGCAAGTGTTTCCCTGCTAGCTGGCACACCCACTGGGGCAGGTCTGTCACTCAAAGACCTGTTGGCCTGCTTTCGGGAAAAGTATAGCCCAGAAAACTCGGGGCCCCAACCACGGCCTGGGAGTGGATCCCAACGACTGGAGGCTCACGGCACATGGCAGTGCCCATGTTTAGACGATCACATGAACCTCACCCATTCCTCTTGGGTCTTGATAAACCGCAGGAACTACTAGTTACTGTTCCATTGAGGGGAGGAAGTTGGAACCCTAATGCCCTTACCCCCTCTCCCCCACGTCTCCCCACATCTCGAATCAGCTGGTGCAGGGAATTCATTTTCCTCTTCTGCCCCAGGTCGAGAATAGCGTCACCCATCTTCATTTAAGATGCTCATCCCACAAATGACCACCAGATGGCAGTAGAAACCAGGGCATGGGAACTAAATGCGCTTCCAGCATCACTTGAAACCAGGGCCAGGACTAGTACCAAGACCAGGACGCTTTGGACCGACTTTAGGAAGAAAATGAGGAAGGTGGCCTCCTGGTGGAGGTGGACTTTCCAGCACAATACAAGGAAAATGAGAAAGAGAAAGGCTGGAGGGGGAGCTCATCGCTTTAGGAAATTCGCCCCTGGAATAGTGCTAGCTCAACACACCTGTCGCTTGGCTTTGACCTTGGATTAGAGAAAGTCAAGTGCACGTTGAGGTGAAGGGGCTGGTCGGCCTGATAACACCGCCGCCAGCTGGTGTGAGCCTTTCACAAACCACAGGAGTATCAGAGGGAAAAGGCTGCCTCTACAATGAGCCCCGCCCGCGCCTGGGGTAGGGCTGGTTTCCGGGTATGGGCTGACTGCTGCTACCATGCGGCTGTTTCCTGGCCCTCTTTATGCACTTTCCTCGCTGCCTCCCCGTCTTCCTTACATTGTGAGGAGTTCATTTTTCACAGTGGAACATTTTGATTTCACTCTCCTTTGCTTTGATGTAAATTCAAATAATATTTTCATTGTGGTTACCATGGGATTGCACTCAATGTCCTAAATGTCTAACCATCTAGTTTGAATTCACAGCAAGTTCCGGTCCTACCCACACTGCCATTGAGTCCGCCGGCACTCCGAGCAACCCTGGGTCCGGTTCCGAGACGCTGAGCCCACCTCTGTCCCAAGGGGAGGCCCGTGAGTGTGAACAGCTGACTTTGTGGAGAGCAGGTGTTCCTGGGACACAGAAGAGCTAAATGGCATGATGATACACTGGGTGCCCCGTAACGTAAGTGGTCATTTGTGCGCATTTGCCTTGTGACCGTGTAGAACAGGACAGGGAGAATTACAGACCAAACTCACAGTACACTAACCTTTACATGTGCCAATAACATCTTTCCTGGAGATCTGCGTTTCTTCGCACTGCTTGACCAGACCAGCAGCGTCCTTTCCTGTCCCCCGCGGGCTCCCATCGGCATGGCGGGGCCGGCGGTAGTGAACGTTCTCAGTTCTTGTTTATCTGGGGACTTAATTTCACCCTCATTTAAAAGCTTTCACATGTAACGTTTTTATGGACATAGCTGACGCACTCCAGTACATCCCTCCCCCTCCCAGGCAGCTCTGCTGTTCCGTCCCATGGCTCCCTTCGTTTCTGCAGGACGGCTTTGCCAGAGACCCACTTCCTGGTTGACAGCTGTGATTGGTGTGGTTGCTTGGTTTTTCCTTTCAGCGCTTGCTTTAACCTCGTCGCGCTCTGTCTTCTGACCTGCATGGTGCCCCGGGAGAAAGCGGAAGTCAGCCTCCACGAGGATCCGACTCTGTGCCACCCGCCTTCCCCTGCTGCTCTCAGGGCTCTTTGGTTTTCAACAGTCTGACTAGAACGTCCCTCCAGGCCGGCCTCGTTGCGCGCACCCTACTTGACGTTGAACTTCGTGGGTCTGGGCCTTCGTGTCTGTCATCCTGTGTGGGGAGTGTGGGGGCATTATTCCTTCTCCAAATGGTCTCTCCGCCCCTCTAGTGAATCATTCGTTCCAGTGCTTGTACTTTTCAGTTCCAAAATGAGTTTGGTTCCTTTGTATACATTCTCTTCGTTGATAGTCTTATCCTCGACCCCCCCACCCCCAGATAGCTTTTTCTGATTTCCTATAGTTCTTTGTTCACAGTTCCTTTTAGCTGATGGGTGATTTTGTTCACTTAAGTTCTGTTACAAAGACCAGATTTCCCTCACTCTGTGTATGTTATTGGGGTTATTTATTTGTTTGTTTGATAGAGGTCACTTGAGTCATAAAATAATCTTGGGAATCAGATCCAGCCCCTCCTTTAGCACTTGTTTTCTTCCTTCCTTTTTTTTTGGGGGGGGGGGCGCATCACTGCTCTCCGGTGGTGGGAGGAGGAGGCCCAGCCCCACTGCTGGAATTGAACCTCCGTCCCAGTGGGACGTAGTCCCGTGCACAACCACTACGCCACCGGGGCTAAGCCCTCTTCCTTCCTTTTTCTTAATTGTTAAAAACTGTAGTCATTTATTGATGTAGCTACTTCTCCAAACTCTTTTAGCAGAAGCTGGACTACTTTGCATGTTTGCCCTGAGGTCTCTGTTCCTTTAGCTTGTGTTCAGCCATTGTTCTGGAAGCTATTTCCCTGAACGCCAGGAAAATAAAAATTAAAATCGGACAACCAGGAAAACCACAGGAAAGGAGAATCCTCCTGCAGTCTTCGAGGACGGGTCTGTGCTCAGCACTCTTCCCTCCCTTTGCCAAGCTGCTATGGTGAGATCTGCCTGGAGTGGAAACTGTGGTTTCCTCGGGTCTTTCCTGGGCATGGGCCTTGCCCCGCTTGTGCCCACAGCGTCTGCATGACCTGGCAGACAAGAGGGCGATCCTGAATGTCCCAAATGGATCCGTGGGTATCGAAGGGATCCAGGAGAGAAAGAGGCAGAAGTGCACATTAACATGCCCCCCCTTCTAACAGGCACTCTTTGGGGCACACAATCTGCATATAAATAGGATTATGTCCTTGAGAACAGATGACCAAGAAAAGCTTAGCAATCCTCACTGGACCAATCGCATGCTTCAAACCCGGCATCAATGTATTCGGGGAAATGGTGTCCACACTCCCACGCCGCACTTAACCGCTTCACTGAGTGGAAGGAGCCCACTGGGGCCAGTGAGGGGTGAGAGCAGTCACTGAAGTGGGCAGTCCCCGGGCTCAGCCTGCAGGCTAGGGTCTGACCTGAGACATGAGCTGCACAACGGTCTAAGGAATGAGAGAAAGTCCCAGAAGGACAGGCGTCAGAGCACCGGTGGTTGATGGGACTGGTCGTGCGCAGCTGACCCTTCATAAGTGGGTCATATGACAACAGGAGGTGGCGGGTGATGTCTGTCGCCCAAAGTCACTACTGGCAGCCATTTCTGTGGGACACTGCACGGCTTCAAAAGGACCCTTGTAGGCGTGGCCTCCACACCACATGTCAGTGTGCTGGAAGCTATGCCACTGATATGTCCCCACGGGGAGTGGGTTTCAGTGGACCCTCCACCTATCCTGAGTGGACGAGGGATGAGCCGCTGGAAACTGTGGCTAGCGGTGGAAACTGTCTGATACAGTGCCCCCAGGTTGAAAGGTTCTCAAAATACAAGTGGGGGAGAGCTGCCTCCTTAAAACAGGGTCCACCTTACTGATGTGGGTAAAGTAAAAGTTGAGGGGTCTTCCTTCGCTTACGGGGCATGACTCAAAATGAGAAGCGCCATCTGCAAGCATCTGTTAATCAATGAGAATACAGACGTACAAGGTGTAAATCTCAAGAGACTGGAAACGGACAAAGATGAAATGGGCAATGCTAAAGATGGATGTCCTAGACATTCTCGAGCGGAAATGGCCCGGCATGGGCCCTTCAGACACTCAGATGGGTCACCGTGCTGAGCATGCCAGACTCATGCGGAATGACGCCCCACCCATCATCCAAAAGAACATCTCGATGTTCTTGAAATACAACGCTGCTGGTGATAGGCTATCTACTCCCTTGCAAGGAAGGCCACGTAGCGCAGCTGTTATTCAGAGGTGCACACCAACCACCAAAACTAGGAATGAAGGAACTGAAGAACTCTCTCAGCACAAAGTCAAAGTACACTGGTGACTACTGGTGCTGGGAATGAAAAGTTGGAAATAAAGAGAAATGTATCAGTAGTTAGGAACCTGACCCTGGGGACAGAAACTAAGCTGGTGATCATATGATAGAATTTTGCAAGACCAGTGACTTCTGCATTCCAACAACATGAAGCGTGACTGTAAGTATGGACGTCAAAAGGCACACATGGGGATCAAAGGGAGCGCATGTGTGGGAGGAGAGGCCGGAGACAATAGCGTCAGTCTAGACAAAGCCAGGGGTTGAGGAGGGGACACCTCAGCCATTGTTCTTATGCAAGGTCTGGTTGAAGCTGAGGAAAATGAAAACACCTTCACCAGAGCTAAAAGATAACCTTCAGCGGATCCCATCTGAATGCAGAGACCATTCCAGAAACATCGTTGATACAGTCAAGGCTAATTACCAAAGATCTGATGAGCTGTGGGATGACGTCAAGGACATCATTCATGAAGATAGCAAACGGTCATTGAAAAGACAGGAAAGTCCTACTCCCACCAGGGAAGTGATGCGATTAAAAAAAAGGTAAAGAAAGAAAGAAATGAAGAAGAAAAAAAAGAAAAGATCAAGGTGGCTGTCAGAAGAGAATCTGAGGCAGGGTCTCCAATGTGGAGTCGCTAAAGTGCCTGGGAGACGTGCTGCGGTGAAGAGTTGAACAGAACATTTCAAAAGGAAAGCATGATCATGAAACATGTGAAAGCTTGGAGTTAGGAAAAAAAAGGGAAAAATCCCTCAGCATAGTTCAAGCTGAAAGTGCTGCAGAAACAGGTCAAGTTGCAATACATGAAGGAGTCTGTGAGCAAAATTTTGAACGATGCGGGGAGTGTCCAAAGAAGATGGAAGGAATGCACAGAGTTCCTGTACCCAACCATTTCAAGAGCAGCGTATAATCAAGAAATGAGAGAAGTCAAAGTTTTAGTCCTCACTTCACTGATGGCACTGGAGAAAAACAAGGCTCCGGGAATTGATGGTCTATCAGTTGAAATGTTTCAGCCACCTAATGAGCACTCACACAAGTCTATGCCAGGAAATTTGGAAGACAGTTTTGGGGTCAACCAACTGGAAGATATCTATATTTGTGTCCACTCTAAATAAAGGTAATCAACAGGATGTGTGAATTATCAAGTAATATCACAAGCAAGTTAAGTTTTGCTAAAGACAATTCACAAAGAGTTGAGGAGTACATCAACAAGGAACTGTCAAAAACTCAAGACAGGTTCAGAAGAGAACATAGAATGAAGGGATAGCATTGCTGATGTCAGATGAGTCTTGGCTAAAAGATGTTTACTTGTATTTCATTGACTATGCAAAAACATTTGACTGTGTAAATTACAGGGGAAAGACTGGCCTTCCACAACTAATTGCAGGTTTGATATATGCAATTGTATGGTTAAATTATATATACATACACACATATATATATAAAGTCATAGAGAAATGGGAGAGATAGAAGAGAGGTTGAAATCATGGAGTCAGATACATTTCATGGTAGCATGCTCACCTCCTGGATGGCCATGATCTCAATAGCCAGGTTTGCACACAGCACAGGCTGAGAGGGCAGGAGAGGGAGGGGGAAGAGGGAACGGGGAGAGAGGAACCAGGGACCTGGGGAGAGAGGTCTAGGGGAAGGGGGGGCAGGAGCGAAAGCAATTTATTACTAACCAAGGATTATATATCTTGTGTTTTTGTTTTGCTTTGTTTTTTTTATTTTTTATTTTTTGGCATCACTGCTCTCCGGTGGGGGGAGTAGGAGGCCCAGCCCCACTGCTGGAATGGAACCTCTGTCCCAGTGGGCCATAGTCCCACGCACAACCACTACGCCACCGGGGCTCAGCCTTGCTTTGTTTTTTTGTGGGCATCACTGCCTCTGGTGGTTGTAGGTGCTACCCAGTGCCGCTCCTGAGAGCCGCTGCTGGATTTGAACCACCAAGCCCACGGGCTGCAGTCCTGCACTCAACCACTTACGCCACCGGGGCTCAGCCCAGATTATATATCTTTGGGGGCATGCAAGCCCCCTAATTACAGGTAAAGACATACATCACAGTGGTACTAGAGGTAATAGAGCAATGAGAGGGGCAGTCTAGTGGTACACACGCATTAGGAAGAAGAGATGAAGGGCATTTCTGTGACAAGATGGGAGGATCCTGGATTCATGATGGCGCCTCACCTTGATTGCCCTTGAACTGGAGACTTCATATCGCCTCAGCTTTCAGGGGAGCGACCCACTGTCCCTAACAGCAGAGAGTGAGCCCCACCGGTTGTAGGGGAAACAGTGGCGTCTGCTTGCTCTGGATGGCTGGAGTCTTTAGGAAGCATGTTTGTAAGCATCTGAGCTCCCACCAGGTGCTGGCAAACAGCCTCTAATGTTTGGCATACCCTTGGGGGAGACAAAGCTGGAGAAAAGTCTTATGATAATCCCGCAGTAGGTCATAACAAACTATGGGTGGCATTATGAAGCATGGGAGTTCCAGAACACTCCACTGTCCTTGGGTGGAACCTGTGCGTACAAAGACCCAGAGGTAGTCGTTGTACCAAACAAGGGGATACCATTCGGTTTAAACCCAAGAAAGGTGTGTGTCAGGGTTGGATCCTTTTACCAAATGCATTCGGTCTTTATGCTGAGCAAATCATCTGAGAAGACACGAAGCATATGGCATCAGAATTGTGGGAAGCTTCGTTACGTCTTGCTTTCTGGGGCTGACGAGGGCTTGCAGAGGTTACTTGCATATTTCTTCTATAAGAATAAGCAAGAAAGTGGTTCCAATGAGGCAGAGGACTTGAAAACCAAATGCTACAATATGGAATGCAACTTAATGTAAAGACAACAAAAATTCTTACAATGGGACCAAGAGACAATGTTATGATAAACAGAGAAAAGACTGGCGTTGGCAGGACTTCATTTTACTTGGATCTACAATAAATGCTCGTGAAAGCAACAATCAAGAAACCAAATGACATACTTGAGAGGTGAAAAACAGAACAGAGATAGAATTTAGCCAGAAATTTGATGTTTAGAAAAGATTTTATTGAGGAAAAGAACTCCGGGAGAAGGGTGGGGGTGGAGGTGGGGTGGGAGCAGAGAAAGGAACAGGAGCATCTTGAGCTCCCGGGCGGGTTCTGTGACCCAACGAGTTAGATCAGGGAAACTGCATGTGGCAGTGAGGCGGTGCGACTTACATAGGGTCTGAGCCAAGGATGTGTATGTTGATAAGGGGAAGGGACGCTTTTAGTCCTGCAGCTGCAGGGCCTTGAGGCTGGGGGAGGGGCCTAGAGGACCCTGGCCAGAGAGAGAAGCTCCTTGGAATTCTGGAAGCCGGGGGCTGCAAAGTCCAGCAGGCCATCCGACCTGGCCCAAACAATACTGCATTAGGCAAAGTGTCAAAGAAGAAAGATGTCACTTTCTAAGAACTTCTTTAAGGTGTGTCTGACTGAGTTGTGGTGTTTTCAATCACATACATAAATGAAAGCCAGGCAATAAATAAGACTGGAGAATGGATGCATTTGAATGACAGTATTGGTGAAAAATATTGAATACACTTGGGAATGCCCAAATAACAAGCAATTCTGTCTCGTTGTAAGTCCAGCCTGAATGTGCCTTAGAAGCAAGGAGGGCAAGACGTCATTGGATGTATATCAGAGAGACCAGTTCCTGGAAAAGGACATCCAGCTTGATAACGTGGGGAATGAGAGCCAAAGAGGTGTAGGATGACACCGTGGCTGAAGCAATAGGCTCAAGCATGGCGACAATTTTGAGAAGGGCAGCAGTGGGCAGTGCTAGTTCCACTGTACACAGGGTCGCCATCAGTCAGATCAGACTTGGTCTTGGGATTGCTTCAACATGAGTCTGTGGAACTTTGCAAATAAGGTGCAAGGCGCTCTTACAAGGGATTCATTAGTTTGTGTTCTTGCTAGAGAGGGAAGGGTCACATCCTGAGATTGATACGGAGCTTGCTATAGTCCCGGCTTCCCTGACAGAGGTTTTACGGAATAAACACAGAGAGAGAAGAATGGACGGAAAGACTGCAGACGTGGGACCCAGCAGGGCAAGAGCAGCAGCACGAGGTCACTATGCTGGGTAGTGACCTGTCCCAGCTCCCAGCAGAAGGCTCAACCATGGCCTGGTGGCCGTAGCAGGCTAAGAAGCAGCTCTCCTGATGGAGGAACTATATTCTGTTTGGTTGGGTTTGTTTTTTTTTTGGCATCGCTGCCCTCAGGTGGTGGGAGTGGGAGGCCCAGCCTTTGGCCCGCAGTCCCGCGCACAACCACTACGCCACCGGGGCTCAGCCCAGAGGAACTATATTCTGAGCTGTTCCTTTACTTCCACATTGAACCTGACCCTATGCTCGAGCCTGTTTAAAGACCAACCGACCAATCCAAACCATCGTCTAATCAATTCCCGCTTAGAGCAACCCTGTAACGGGGTTCTTCCCTAGTAAAGCCTCTCCTGGGTGGTGGTCCCTGACGTGTGTATGACATGGTAGTGGGTCACCCAATCCAAAGGCGGAGGAAGAGCAGTCAAAGGGAAGGGGAGCAGCTGGGGGGGGGGGGGGTGTGGAACAGTGTTCTGCCTCCTCAGAACCACCTCTGTGCGTTCTCGTGTTAAAGCACGTATTCATTCATTGCATCTCAAAATGCTACAACCCCTGGAAAATCCCACTCAGCGGGTCACCTGCAAGGACTCTTCCACACTGACCTTCTTCCTCAGTGACAAACATGACAATGGCCGAACAATAAACACGCAGAACGGAGTGCAGGGAGAAAGCCACATCCAGGGAGGAGGGAGAGGGAGGGGAAGGGCGGAGAACACAGTGTTTGATGGGCACTAATACAGATTGAATTGTCTCTCCTAAGAACACCAGGAAGCAATTTTATACCTTCTAGTTATTATTGTTAGGGAAAGATTAGATTAAAAGTACTTATAAGTACTTAGCACCACTGCTATATACTGTCTGTCCAATATGTTTATCTATGATTTCAGAGATAACCATGTTCACTCATTCAGGGTAAATGAAGGTCTTCTCATTTATAATGGAATTTATTATTTCGTTTCCAGTTTTTGTTTGGCATTGCATTTACTCCACCTCCAGTTGCCCTTTATCTTCCTGTTTTATCTGATCACAGAGTATGTGTATATTTTTCCATATAAGCAATATTACTTTGATCATTTCTGATCCCAAAGATTTATATCAAAACAAGCATGATAAACTTAAATACAATTTCACTGAGTCAAAAAGATTTCTACATACATGTATGTATGCATGTGTTTGCATGTGTGTGAGCATATATCCAAAAGCAAAGCAAAGCAAACTCATTGTCCTGAAGTTCCTGCTGCCTCATGGTGACCCCCAGGACAGAGTAGCACTGCCTCTGGGTTTCTGAGACTAAATCTATATGAGAGCAGAAAGCCTGTCTTTCTCCCACAGAGAGCTGGTGGGTTCCAATGTTAAGGTTCATAGCTCAACATGTAACCACTATGCCACCACAGCTCGTGCACGTGTACACGTGTGTGTGTGTGTGTGTGTGAGAGAGAGAGAGAGAGAGAGAGAGAGAGAGAGAGAGAACCAAAGTATAAAACCCAGCAACTTCCTTTAAAATAAAATTATCATTCTTTTTTAAAACCCATGGTCATAACTATTGGGTTTGGGGCCGTCGTTTTTTTTTTTTGTTTGGGTCATTGTTGTTGGGAAAACACACAGCAAAACACAACCAATCCAAGACTCTTTCCCTGTATGGCTCAGTAGCCTGAATGCATGTGTCTATTCTCTTTTCTGAGCTCACACAGGCTCGCTCCCCCTTGGACTTCTATCTGACCTGTAAGTGGCTGCTGTCAACCAGGTCCCTTCAGGGCTGTCCTTAGCATCAAGCTCAAGGTTTGCAGCAGTCTTCACGAGGAGGGAGTGGGGAGTACAGGGGAGTGGGGTGGGGGCGGGGTACCTGGCAACGTGAAAGAACGATGACGACCTCGGACCAGAGCTCCCCGCCGCGGAGAGATCTGGAGGACAGCATGCGGAGGGAATGAGTGAAGCAGCAGTCTGGACAAAGGCTGCAAGAGACCGCGCGTAAGGTTTTCATACCCAAAGCCAACGGACTCGACGCTTTCCAGCAGTGAGAGGGAAATGAATGAAGGGGCAAGAAAGTAAAGGAGAGGCTAACTTGGGTGCGAGGATGGCAATGTCCTACAAGAAGGAGATGAGGAAGTGGTGGGGGTGGGGTGGTGAGGGGTAGGGTAGGCCCAGAGAACAGGGCCAGCCATTAGGATGTTTTAGAAGTTTTGGGGTACCAAAAAATGATCATCTCCTATGTAAACACCCCCCCCTCACAATATTTCTTCAAAGAAGCTTGACGGAACACCCGCAAGAAGTCAGCCTCAGGCCCCCAGAAGCAACTCCTGACGGGCCTTGGTCCACCTGGTCTGGCATCCTGCTTCCTCTCGGTCTTTACCCCAACTGCCATGTTTTGGTCCCTTTTCCTGAGTGAATATTGTCTAAGGAAAAGAAAATGTCAAGTGTCTTTCAGGCATCAATATTTCTGCAAGACTGCTCCCAAGTAATTAATTACTTCTTCCCCCAGGCTGCCAAGTGCCATCTAATACCTTTGATTGATCGTTCCCTGCAGTCCTCTCCCCACCACTCCCGCCCCCCGAGGATGACATCACCGTCCACAGAGCTGGCAGTTGGCAGCCGGAGTTCAGTAATGTGCCCACCATCCGTCAGCCCATCCCCGAGGACCAGCGCGAGCGAGCTAATGCCTCTGTGGGCACCCGTCAACCCCCAAGGGCCCTGGCAGCGCCTTCGGCTTTTACGGTGACTCAAGAGGAAGGGAACTTTCCACCAGATGATGCAGCAGTTAGAGGGCTTCACTGGAAGGTCGGGCGTTCAGAGCCGCCCAGCCGCTCTGAGGCAGAGTCTTGGGGGTCTGTTTTCATTTTTAAAACTCCCTCCTGGAGAAGCAGCAGGTGACAACGACCCCAGGAGCCCTCAACGGTGGACGCGGGGCTTTGGTTCAGACATCTCCACTTGCAGATGCCCAGGGGATGGGGCCCTGGACTACCCTGTATTTGCTTGTTGGCCCCCCGCCTTGCTTTAAGACCACTAGTAGTCATCTGGTAGGCACGAATCTGCCATTGTGAATGCCCTCTCACCAATCCCCGTGGTCTGTGCAAACAGAATCCAGACACGTAAGAGGCTGTGCAAGTCAACACTCACGTGCTGAAGCTCATAGCTGGTCTGCACCACATCATTTCCTTTTCTCGACGTGTTTCAAATTCTAGACCAGGGGCTACAATTGATGACACTATCAATAGGATGGTTTTATGCTCCAAGGAATGACTGCTAATGCTCTCTAAAGTAAAATGATAATTACGTCTCTATGTGCATCAGATACACCTGTCGACTAGAGACATGTGAGCGAACTGGGGCTCAGACTGACTTCTAGCCCCAATCTCAGAACAACTCATTTCTATGACAGCGTCCTGACTGATGCTCACCTTCACGAACAACTCCCTGTGGAAGAGATTAGACGGTGCTCAGCGCTCAAAAAGAATAGTGTCTGCGCATCCCCTTCTGGAGGGCTGCAGGGAGGAGACGAGTCAGTCAGTGCAGTGCAGCAACGATGAAACACACACCTGGGGTTGAGCCCCGGTGGCGCAGTGGTTGAGTGTGGGACTGCGGCACGGGCTTGGCGGTTCAAATCCAGCGGCTACTCCAGGAGCAAGCCTGGGTAGCTCCCACGACCACCAGGGGTCACTGATGTAAAAAAAAAAAAAAAAGCCAGAAACATACAGCTTTATTCTACCTTTTTAAATACTTCCCCCACCACCACTACATGAACCCAATCCTACCTTACAAATCTGGCTAGACCAGAGTATGTACATGGCTACTGGTAGGAACTAGAAACACAGGGAATCCAGGACAGATGAACCCTGAATTCAGGACCAGTGGTGAGAGGGCCGAGGAAGGGTGGAGGGAAGGTGGAGTAGAAAGAGGGAACCAATTATCAGGATCTACATATAACCCCTTCCCTGGGGGATGGACCACAGAAAAGTGGATGAAGGGAGAAGTTGGACAGTGTAAGCTATGACAAGATAATAGTAATTTATAATTTAGCAAGGTTTCATGAGGGGGGGTGGGAAGGGAGAGAAGGGGGGGAATTAGCTGATACCAAGGGCTCATGTAGAAGGCAACTGTTTCGAGAATGAGGAGGGCAACAAATGTATGAAAGTGCTTAACACAATGGATGGATGGATTGTGATAAGAGTTGTACGAGACCCCAATAAAATGATTTTTTTAAAAAGTGTAGCGTTTAGGGGTCTTGAAGTCTTGTCTCAAAACAAGCAGCCACCTAAGTGAGGCATCAATTAAGTCCACATGGAAGAAGCACACCAGCCTGTGGGATTCAGGGATTGTAAACAATAAAATCCAAATCCAGAGGCAAGAATGGCACCAGAGCCTAAATTGTGAGCACCTGGTTTGCAGAAGGCTATGTATGAGAGAGGAAGCCCCAAATCCACTGCAGGGTCCCCACACGATGAAGCCTGCAGTGCGTCCGCTCTGACCGCAGTGGAGAGGATGGACAACCTTGGCGTAATGCAGCATGCATTGGAGGGTAGGTGCAGTCAGGCTGAATTTAGCATACCACTTTACCTCCCTTTTGACCTATTTAAAATTTGTTCTAGTTTTTACAATTCCTGCTATGTTTCTGATGAAGGTTTTTTTGTGTGTTCTATTTTGCTATTGTCTTTCTTTTGAATCTTTTTCGAGGGTTTTCTGTATATGAAACCCAGGGGGGGGGCGGGGGCTGAGCTCTGGTGGCGTAGTGGTTGTGCGCAGGACTGCAGCCCACTGGGACGGGGGTTCAATTCCAGCAGTGGGGCTGGGCCTCCTACTCCCACCGCCGGAGAGCAGTGATGCCCCGCCACACACACACACACACACACACACACACACACACACAAAAGAAACCCAGAGTGGGTAGCTCTACAGAGACAGAAACTGGACTAATGGTTCCCTGGGGGGTGGCTACACACCGGATTGTGAACTACAAGGTCACCAGTTCAAAACCACCGGCCGCTCCGGGGAGAATGAAGAGGCTCTCCACTCCCAGAAGAGCTACAGTCTCAGAACCACAGGGGCTGTTCCTCCTGTCCTGTGGTGGGAATCGACTCAACAGCAGTGAGTTTGGTTTGGTTTGGGCTGGGGAACAGCAGTGGAGGTGGAGGGGTAATGGGGAGCTAATGAAGAAAAGGTTCTAAACCGGATTGTAGTAGGGATTGTACCACTCCTCTTAATATGATTGGATAGTTCGTGAATTATATGCCTATAAAATGAGGGCTTGGGGGCTGAGCCCCGGTGGCGTAGAGGTTGTGCAGGACTGCGGCCCACTGGGATAGCGGTTCAATTCCAGCTCCACGGAGCAAAGGCTGGGCCTCCTACTCCCATGACCAGAGGGTAGTGATGCCCAAAACAAACAAAAATAAATAAAATAAAAATAGGGTTTGTAAATGTATGGAGTGAAAAATTCTGTGATGCACACAGAATTCCTGTCATGGGGACAGGGGTGTCAAAACGAGTCCAGATGGACTCCGGGCACTGAACAAGAAGAACCTTGAAGGAGATGACACTGTTAGCTGAAGACCCTTCGGGTCCCCAGAAGTCGTGGCCTCCGTGACGCGATTGCCCGGCCCACCTGAGTTGCCCTAAGTTTGCTAGAGGGAGGGGGGAACAAGGCATCCGTTTCATGGTCACATTTCTCATGCCATAGAACTCTTCTGACTGGGTCCTTTTCTCTCTCTCTTTTTTTAAGTTCCTAACTCCATAAAGCATCCATGGTCCTCTCTCTTCGGGGAATCCAACATGCAGAGAACCGGCACACATGCAGAGAACTTGGCCGCAGGAGTCCACAGTGCCCCATAGCAGGCCTCGGGGAGGGCTCCATCGGTGCTGATGGCGTGCAGTGAGGGAACGTCAGAGGTTTGTCCAAAAGTGGGAGCAAAGGGCAATGGAGTCTTCCTCTCGTAGAACCACGTGCCCACCACTCTTTCCCCTGCCCACCCCTGGTGTTGGGCCCCACTCATCCTGCGTGGCTCCCCGCGGGCACTCCCCAGACACCTGTGGAATGAAGGTGGATTTGCAGCCTCCCTTTGGTGCCCGCCTCTTCCTCACAGAGTGCACCACCTTCCTTTTGCTGCCGTGACAAGGGACTTCCTGGGGAAGTTTCCAGATAGAGTCGGCCCAGTTTGGGCCTCCAAGTGCGTTTGTTGCTGGATGTTTTCTAAAATGTTTTCAATCTCTCCTTGAATGGTTCCTTTTTAAAAATTCAGAAAACGGGCTGAGCCCCGGTGGCGTAAGTGGTTGAGTGCAGGACTGCAGCCCGCGGGCTTGGCGGTTGAAATCCCACAGCGGCTGGGTAGCGCCCACGACCACCAGAGGCAGTGATGCCCACAAAAGAAAAAGAATATCAAAAATTCAGAAAACATCATGCAATGCCTTCCGTTAGGGCTTGTGAGCTCGGCTACTCTGGGGACTCTACGTGGTTTCTTTACAGGACAGCACAGTTCTCCCGCTGTGTGACAGTGCAGGGCTGACTAGGCCATGGCTCCCACGATGCCCCCACTTGGTACCCTCTTCTCTCCATCCTCCGGGGAAAGACTCCTCTCACCCCAACCCTCAGTACTGCATTCCAGCCGGCAGAAAAGAAAGGGCAGAAGGGCGGAGCTTGTGCCACCTGGTGTTCCTGGTGGGTTGTGCATGGAGCCGCTTTCCCCACAATCAGCGGTTCGAAACCACCAACAGCGCTGTAGAAGAAGGATGAGGCCATTTGCTTCCTTAAAGATGTACACGCTCACAAAACCACGGGGGCCGTTCTGGTCGGTCTGACAAATCACCCAAAGACTGAATCGGCTCGATGGCAGAGAACTGGAGTGTTCCCCCAGGGGAGGACCTGAAACGTGGACATACTTCCCAGCAAGAGACGCTCAGCAGCCGGCCCTGGTCCACGTCAAAGTTGGGGGTTCTGTTCTTTTGGGGGGGGCATAACTGCTCTCTGGTGGTGGGAGTAGGAGGCCCAGCCTTTGCTCCTGTGGAGCTGCTGCTGGAATTGAACCTCCATCCCAGTGAGCCACAGTCCCACGTACAACCACTACGCCACCAGGGTTCACCCAAAATGTCCACTGTCCTATCTACTTGGTGCCAACCATTACAATGGGTGATAGGAAACAGTGATGAGTAAACATTGATATGACTTCACTTTTTTGTTGTTTGCTTGTTTTTTTTGGCATCACTGCCCTCTGGTGGTCGTGGGAGCTACCCAGTGCTGCTCCTGAGAGCCGCCACTGGATTTGAACCGCCAAGCCTGCGGGCTGCAGTCCTGCACTCAACCACTTACACCACCGGGCTCAGCCCGGGGGTTCTGTTCCTAAGACAGAGACGGAAGTAACTGGCAGTGTCTGTCTCAGCCATTCTTAGGAACCATGCTCGTGGATGTCTACACACATGTATTTAAACATGGACAATACATGGACATCTATATACATGTATTTAAACATGGACAGCTATACACATGTATTTAACATAGACAATACATGGGCACTGTGTTAGTCCGGGTAGAGTAGAGGAACAAATTTCAGAGACACGCATATAGGTATAAGGAAAGGGTTTATATACAAAAGAAATGTGACCCTAAGAAGGCATCCCAATCCAGTCCAGTGCAAAGTCATAAGTCCAATAATAACCCTTATGCCCAAAATCAGTCTATAAATTTTGCTTCCGACTCAGGAAGTCACAGGTCAGTGGGTGCAGAATTCTGGCGCTGGCAGGGGTCTCCCCACGGCTCCTCGCTTACAGGACTCAGGTCCATCAACAGCATGCCACTCCAGCTTCAGAGGTCTGTCTTCATCAGGGCAAAGCCGTGTGGTCTCTCCACCGGCTACCCCAGCCTCCCAGCCGCCGCCATTTTGTGTTGCCTGTGGTTAATCATCTCTGAAACTAACTCCCAACAACTGGGGAAGATAGCTTCTCATCTTCCTGAGGGAAATACCGCGAGATTTCCCAGGAGTCTCAGGTGAAAGCCATGCCCACACAGAGGCCTCATTGGCTACTCAATGGCTATCTCCAGATTAACAGGCCAGACTCCATCCCTACATCTCAATCATGAAATTAACATAAGCACATGACTGCCACAGGCATCTATATACATATATTTAAACATGGACATCTATACACATGTATTTAACATGGACAATACATGGGCATCTATACACATATATTTAAACATTAGCTGTCAAGTCCTCACCAACTCATGACAATTCCACGTGTGTCAGAGCAGATTTTTGTTCCAGAAGGTTCCCGATGGCTAGTTTGTCACAAGTGGATTGTCAGGCCTTTCTTCCTGCTCTGTCTCAGTCTAGAAGCCCCACAGGAACCTGTCCATCAGGGGAGACCCTGCTGATATTTGAGATGCCAGTGGCACAGCTTCCAGACTCCCGGGGGCACACATCACAGCTTGACCACCTAACAGAGGAATGGGAGCTAGAGGGGAGGTGCGTCCAGTAATCACATCAGATACGCCCTGGTTCCACAGCCTCTCACTGGAGCTGAGCTCCCGGGCTTCCTGGCTACCTTTCACGGCTCAGAGGCCCCTTGGCCTCCTCCAACCCAAGCTGGGTCCCAGGTGGCTGGAGCTGCTGCCAGAGGACCAGGAGAACAAAGTGCCCTTGTCGATGGGAACCAGGCTGAATTGTGATACGCTTTCTCTCACGCACATCCTACATGCATTTTTAATAGCATCTCCGAGACAGAAGCGCAACTGAGAGCAAGTGCAAATGGCACTGAGGAGAGGTTCCTGATTGTGTTTACTTTTTCTTTCTCCACACCTCCCTCCCAGACAGAGAGCAGCAGTAATGGAGGTCCTTCCCTCCGACTCTGAGAGCTGACAGGACCAGGAGGGGAAGCTGTTGCAGACTGGTGCCGACGCCCTCGGCTCCTGGGCCACCACCCTCACTGACGCCCGCCTTTGCAGCACTCCGGGAAGGCAGTGCGTCCCCTTCCTGCTCTGGGGGAGTGCTGGGGTCACTGTAAAGGGGGCAAAACTGGATGTTGTTGTAAAGGGGGCAAGACTGGATGATAAATTTGTCTTAGAACAAACCAAAGGACCCTTGGTGAGGGCTTGGCTTCAGGGCTGAGACCTGCTCAGGGGCATGGAGGAGAAAGGCGGTGGTCTGTCCCCATAGATGACAGTACAAACCTGCCAGGCATGTGACTCTGCCACAGGGCGCCAGCACTCAGAACCCACCCAACAGTGTCCAGCCACCGCAGAGCACACACAGGGAGGGGAAAGCAGTACCAAGGCAAGGCTTCCTGACCACAGCAGCCCATGTGCACACTCTACATGCATGCACGCTGCATGCATACATGCTACATGCACACATAGTACATGCACACATGCTAAGTATACACAGTATATGCACAAACTACATATACACATGCTACATGCACACACGCTACATGCACACACGCCAAGTATACACACGCTACATGCACACATAGTACACACACATGCTACATATACACACATTACATGCATAAACTACATGCACACAAACTAAATGTTCACACTATATGTACACATACTACATACATGCACTATATACACACACTATATGCACACATACTACATGCACTACATACACACACTATATGCACACATACTACATACATGCACTACATACACACACTATATGCACACATACTACATGCACTACATACACACACTATATGCACACATACCACATACATGCACTACACACACACACTATATGCACACATACCACATACATGCACTACATACACACACTATATGCACACATACCACATACATGCACTACATACACACACTATATGCACACATACTACATGCACTACCTGAAGACGTGCTGTCTTCATCTCTCAATCTGTCACCACTAGTTTTTCCAAATGAAATGATGCTCTCGGTATTTTCCTTCCTTGTTTATGCCAAAGAGCTGGATGACATCATCTCATGTTATTCTATAAATTCTTCATGTTTTATGTAATTTTGAATAGTTTAACTTAACTTAATAGCTCACAAACTCAAAAAACACAAGCATGGTGTGCCAGGGAAGGCCCCACCTCCCACCTCCTCCTCATTCCAAGAGAAACCATGGCTTTTTCTTGTGACTCCCTCCCGAGGCTGCACAGGTAAATATGCGTTTGTGGTACCTTTCCCTCCCCCTTGAGCACTGGCGGGAGCCCTGGGGGCATAGTGGTTCCTTTCTGGGCTGCTAACTACGGAAGTTCAAAGCCACCAGCCATCCCCGGGGGTAAAGACAGGGCTTTTACTCCCATACACTCAGCCGCAGGGACTCGCAGGGGCAGTTGTACCCCGCCCCGGTGGTCGCTGAGGCGACATCAGCTCCGTGGCTGCCAGCTTGGGTCTCGTGAGCAGTGGCAGCGCACAACGCACCCTGCTCCACATCGTGCTACTGCTGCTCCTTCTCACTTTGAAAGGTCTATTCAGAGCACAAAGCAAAAGCCGGACCAGTTCTAAGCAGTGACTGCCTCTCTCATCCTGACACCTCCCCACCCCTACACCCCAATGCACACACAACACTCCCTCTCTTCTGCTTCTCTCTCTCTCTCTCCACCCCCCCCACCCCCCGCCAGGCAACAGCTTCTACCAGCAGCCCGAATGACCTTCTCAAATGTGCATAGGACATGAGACCCAGGCAGCTGGGCCCTGAGTGGACTGGGCTCGGGGTGCCTGGCGGGGGAGGCGGAGGCAGCATTTAGCGGTTCTTGCTCAGTGCCCGTGCTGTGGAGCGGCTAAGCCCCGCCCTGGGAGGGAGGAGCTCGGTGGTTCCAGCACCCAGTCTGCTGTCTCTGGACCACAGCCTTGGAAGGCCTGTGCGCAGCAGCGCTGCTCTGACCTCAGGGCTCGCCCTGCCTTGGAGTTGACTCAACGGCCTTGAGTTTGGCGGTGCAGACAGTTAAGCACTTGGCCGCTCGCTGACACTTGGGGGTTTGAACCCACGCAGCCGCCCGCCACTCGCTGGGGAAACCCTGGTGATCTGTTCATGAAAGATGGAAGCAAAGGACTCCCTGGGGCAGCACTGCTGGCGCCCTGGGAGACGGTGAGTCCGAGCAGACTCAGGGCTCCCACCACAATGGCTTCTTTGATGAACTCATGCCACCCACGTGAGCACTCGAAGAAGCCACGGGGGCGTGGGGGCCCCGCCCGCTCTGCGTGACCACCCCACCAGTCACGCACTCTCGGGAGAAAGAGAGGCGGTCTGCTCCTGTCAGGTCACTGTGAACTGGCATGGACCCCGCCCGTGGCAGCCCTGGGTGGGTGGGTGGGTGGGGAGGTAATGGGTGGGTCAGAAATCAAAAGCAAGATTGTTCTTGATTGAAGTACACCCCCACCCCAAACCGTGTGTCAGTTTGGCAGGGCTGCGTCTCGCTGGCAGTGAGGTCATGGGTCATTATCCTGCCCTGTGTTCGGTACCATATAGACCTCCGGAAGGCAGGGATTTGGGCTAATCTTGTTACAAATGTGTGCCAAGGGCCTAAGCCAATGCCCAGCAGACACCCTGTGGACATGTGCTTGATACAGAAGGAATGAGGGTCTACTACCCGCTGACCCAGGGGCCGTGTGGAGGGAGTCGAGTATGCGCTGTGGGTTACACAAGGGGAGGTCGTGAGTTATCAACTCAGTCAATCAGCTGTAAGAGGATCGGCGTGGGCTGCGGTGCCCTGCTGTGATGTGAAGGGGGCCTCCCTGAGGTGCAACGTGCACCCGTTGTATCTTACCCCAGACCAGAGGGAAGGGAAGCCAGCTGGGAAGAGAAACCTACCACCACCACGAAGCATACAGCCTTTGGACCCAGGGCCTCTGTGCTGAGAACTTCCCAGACCTAGAGGAAGCCTGATACAAGGAGGCCTCCCGGGCAAGCAGGCAAAGACCTTCCCCTGCAGCTGGGAGAGAGAGCCTCCCCACCCCCACCCCCACCAGCTGGCCCTTTGAATCAGGACATCTAGACTCCTAAACTGTGAGATAATAAGTTCCTTGTGGTCAAACCAGTCCCTCGCAGTCTTTGTGCTATGCCCACTCTAGATAAGTAAGACAAAGGTCCTGTGAGAAAGGACCCACCCCACCCATACCTACCATGCTTGCTCTCTGTTTTCCTAAGGTGCTCCACTATCTCTAAATTACGCAACATACAAGTCAGAATTCTCAGTTCACAGGCGAGGAGGGTGAAATGCTTGGCGCCTGAGCACACAGGGCTTGGTATCAGGCAGAGCGGGGACTCAGATCCAAGCCACTGGAGCCCTTTCCTCATGCTCTCTCAGTGACGTCACCCACAAAAACCTAGATACCAAGATTTTAAGTGGGACACCATTGGTGGGGGCGTGGGGGTGGGGGCGGTGTTCATGACTAAAAATTTGGTCTATATGGAGCAACAAAAAAGTTCATAGAAGGAGACAAGCGGCCATCCAGCTCAGAAGCAACAAAGCCCACATGGAAGAAGCACACCAGCCTGGGTGACCACGAGGTGTTAAAGGGATCCGGTGTCAGTCATCAGAGACTAAAATTATATCATTATTAATAAGGGGGAGTACAGATTGGGGACCCAAAGCCCACCAACAGGTGAAGCGACATCCTCTTACAGAGGGGTTGCAGGGAGGAGATGAGCCTGTCAAGGTACAGTTAGTAACAATGAAATATGCAACTTTCCTCTAGTTCTCAGATGCTTCCTCCCACCATCATGATCCCAATTCTACCAGAGTAATCCAGCTAGACTCAGGGGATGTACAGTGAAGTTGGAAACATGGGGAATTTAGGATAGATGATCCCTCGGGACTAGTAGTGGGAGTGGTGATACCAGTTGGGTGGAGGGCTGGTGGAACAGAAAGGGGGAACCAATTTCAGGGATCTACATGTAGTCTCCGCTCTGGGGCATGGGCAACAGGGAAGTGAGTGAAGGGACACATTGGACAGTGTACAGTATGAAAATAATAACAAT